>JAJHUR010106115.1:0-61107 GCA_027495735.1 Lutjanus campechanus
GCATCATGACGAGCTCCATGGTTAGCTCGGAGAGGACGGCCAATATCACTCTAACCTAGAACTTCTCTGCACGCTCTTTTAAAGGCGGGTTGCCTGACATTTTTGGAACACACCTGGTTGCAAATATCTTGGCTGACAACCTATGACTGGACAAATGCCCCTCTCTGGCCGGGGTCACTGACCATTCTGGTGACCATAAATAACACTCCAAAAAAGGAATCCTTTACTCCAACAACATTCCTCAGGTTATGCATTACACAGAATGAAAATACACCACATATTTTAAACAGATTGTTTAAGCAACTGTATAAGATTATGTTGATGTTAATTATAGATATAACCGCATCTCCAATCTTAAATATCTACATGATGTCTATCACTCAGCTCTAAGGGTATTTAATACCAATGAACTATATGGCTTATTATTGCGTTTTTTAGAAAAGGTGGGATGGCCCTCCATTTCTGTCAGGTGAGATCAGCACTTTTATCTCTTTATCTATAAAGGACTTCTCCAAAAAATAGCACTTTATTTATTTTACTCTTGTAATACCCGTTGTGAGGGCTGGCTGACTGTATATGTGCCCACAGTAAATACTCATCTTGGAAAGACAGCCTTTTGACATTTTGCTCCATTTGTCTGGAACAATTTGCAGAGTACACAGTAGCTTGGTAAGAAACTTCAAAAAATTTGGTTAGAGGTTTTATTGATTTTAGGTGGGACTGTTTTACATAATATGCCTGTTTTTCATTTCATTTCATTCATACTCTGTACTCAGATCAATATGACTTCCTGATTAAACAAAGTATTATTATTATTATTATTGTGTGATAACTTCACTATTAAAAGTAAAAGTATTTATTTTGGAAATAATTCCCTTCCAGACTTTTGATATATCAAAATAATTTGCGTAAGTAGTGTTTTAAAGGGTCGATACACCCATAGTGAGGTTGGGACAATCCACAGACTCTCATAGGGACTAGTTATTCAACCAAAACTAATTCCATTAAAAATCTATTCACTGAATGTTGTCTGGATTATCCAGAATAAGTAGGACTGCATTTCTGTAAAGAGATCATCCTGATTAATTTTTAAAAAAATAAATCATTTATGCTTTGACCACTATAAATTCCAATCAGCACCACAGGCGGGACTAAGGCCGTTGTGACGCTGATATTAAATTCACGTTAGTTCTCTAGTGATTATTTAGGGAAAATCAAATCCCCCTACCTCCCAGAAATCAGGTGGAGGCAGAGGCAGACTGATGATGATATGGAGGCCCATTTGAAAAAAACATATCCCCATGTTAATTCATAATTATGAACTAAAAAGCCATAATTATGAGATAAAGGGTTAAAATAATGCAATAAAAAGTTATAATTATGAGATACAAAAGTCATAGATGTTATCTCATAATTATGACATGAGTGAGTATGTCTATGTGTGTATGTATGTGTGTGTGTGTGTGTGTGTGTGTGTGTGTGTGTGTGTGTGTGTACCTGGTGGTGAACCATGTCCTGCTGCTGCTGTGGCGATAGCAAACGCTGAAGCGGGAGAGACGGAGCAGCGTGAGTTCTCGCCTGGCTGGCCTGCAGACACACAAACACATAATTATCATCAGTGACAACAATACTGCTGTACTTTCCATCATGGAGGGGAGGGGCCATAGGGGAATAAAAATCACATTTATTTCGTCTGAACATAATGAAACATGATGAGATTTGTCACAAATTTTGACCAAATGTCAAACTGCCTATTATATTGATTAACATACTTTTTTTTATAGCAACTATTTTTTATGTGTCAACCTGATTAATAACAAAATAGCTGATCATTTGCCTTGTAATCTTTTGGTGAAATATTCACATGAATATGTACTTGACAAAAATTAAGTCTGCCTTATTATTCATGTAATTGTCCTACAAAAAAACAAACAAAGCAAGAATATTGAACAGTCTGTGAAATATAGGCTCTGTGTTAGTATGCACAATGCCAAACGTGAAGGCTGTGACTGTAACCATAATTTCATGAAGAGAACATGTTGTTTATTCAGCTCATGTACTTATTCAGACGTAAACACATGAGAAAGTCAAATATATATTTGCACAAGTATTTAGTTACACATTTTGGGGCTGTGTATGAATCTGACGATACGATACGTATCACGATATCACGGTTACTCCTCAAAATATTATGATATATTGCGATTATGTAAGCAAGGTGATTGTTGTTGTTTTTTCTTATTTTCTAATTCACTGTCATAGTATAAAGAACACACCACCATATGCATAATCAGATTTTTTTTTAAAGGTTTACTTTTTTATGCAAGATCGATAAAAACATGGTATTAGGCATTTAACCACAACACAAAATGAACCACTGCCATGAATCTGGGCATGTATCATAATATCATGATACGGTGTTTTTGAGAGTTAATATAGTATCACAACACATATTATTGTGATAGTGTATCCATGTTTTTCTACACCTCTAACAGTTACTAGTTACGTCTCTAAAAAGTAACTGAATTATTTTACCAATTACTGCATATAAATGGAATTAGTTACCAGGGAGAGTAACTTTTGCATTACTGTAAATTTGTCTGCTTTCATTCTCTTATCAGTGCAAACATAGCTTTATTATTTTAGTGACAAGTGTCAAATTTTTATCCATTATTGTTCCCATTATCACTGATATGAGTTATTAATACTCACAACCACCAGAAAGCACTTTTATTGCCTTGGGTTAAACAGTAGGATTTGTAGAAGAAGACCCTCGTGTTCTCACAGCGGTTACACCCAAACAAACAAAAAAAAAAAGACAACTGAATGGCAGTGTTAGCTTTAGGCTTGAATGCCATGAGAACACAAAAAAACACATGACACTAAAATGAGAAAGAGCTGTTGGGCGACTGACTGTAGAAATAGATTTAACAAGAAATCAGAGCGATCTTTTTACAAAATGCCAAAAGCTAAAGCGAAGAGAAGCAAATCGCTGAAAGTCACAGAAACAACTGGAATCCAGGCAATGAAATGTTTGTTGTTTGTCGTTGCCATTTTGTGCCAGGTGTGTTGGATTTTTTGGGTAAAATCAAACCTTATGTTATATACTATACTGACAGTAGCATTTTTTCATGTGTATCAATTAAATACAGACAGCACCACTTTTGTATCCCTTCTTTGCTTGTATCCGACATCGAAATGAGACATATATAGTGTCCAAGAACCACTGTTTCAGTGGTAAGTTGTAAGGATCACTGTTGAATCCAGCTGCCTGAACTGAAGTGGATAATTAATGTTTTACTCCTGGTTTTGCCGTTTACTTTACCAAAGACAACCATGTTGCAGGATACTTTGCCACTTTGCAACAGGAACAGTTAATATTAAACAATAATGAAAAGAAAGCTTGCACTGCCTGAACTGTCTTGTGAATAGCCTGCGTTTATGTGCTATCCTCTGCAGTTGTCCACTGTTTTTTGATAAGACAAAAGTAAAGAGCAACAATCTTATTTAAATTTCAGTGATTCCAATTGTGTTGTTAATTTGAATAAGTAATTAGTTACATGTTTCCACCAAAAGTAGAGGAATTAAAGTAATGTGTTGCTCCCAACACTTATCATCATTATCATCCTAACTCAAGTGGACCAATTTCTTGTTGGCATGTACAGAACTCACTTTAATGTCATCCAGGCAGTCTATGTAACTTCAATCCCAAGACACACTCACACAGGTCCATTTATGCCATGGTTTGGCTGTTTTTGAGCTTTGTATTGTGCTGCTGTAATAAAGATGTCATTCTCAGGGGTCAGGGATCTTTGCCCAGCTCTGCAGAGTGGTCTGTCAGTGGGCACAGCACTGCCCACTGCGAGGGCCTCTGGCTATGGCATTGTGGCCTAGTCATGAGTCATAAACCACACAAATGCACACACACAGACATTATTACCTCCAGGCTGTCTGTAGCGGAGGTGTCGGGGTGTGGAAGGGGAGCGACATGGAGACATGTCTCCTGCTTCACTGCTCTGAGGGGACTCTGGGATGATTTTCTCCAGTGACACCGACTCCAGCACAGCTAGAAAGGCGAAGGACAAGAATAACACTTATTATGATGATGATAATGATGATAATAGTTATGGTCATGGTGTTGGCCATTACTATTGCTGCTCTACTGGAGAGAAGAACTATATTGTACTTCAGTTCACAGCCATGCAGAGATCACCCAGTATAACCAGTGGATAACATCAAGACTTGTATTTGTTCCCTTTGTTTAGATACATGTAACTGCATTCATGAAGGCAAACATGCATGTGTTTGATATTTGATTCACTTGGCAAACATCTATAAAGAAGAATACCTTTGATTTCTTTTGAAGCAAATAGGTATTTAATCTTTGGATGTGTACTTACAGCTCTTACAGCTGAACCTGATTTTCTCTTTAGCAATTGAATTGCTATTGCTGACAAATTAAAAGAAGAACCAAGCTCAACTTTATGGAACCTGACTGGAGGAGTGAACACCATTTTTCCAAGAGATAGTCCTTCACTTGGTGTTTTGATGATGATTGTGAAGAGCGCTGTCTAACGCTGGGCTGAACTGATGTTGAAATCTGGGTGCATCACGCACAGGAAAGATTACACAGATTTTCCTTCCTCTTATCTCAAACATGCACACACTACAAGATTTGAGGGTTAGGTGTAAAACCTAACCTTTTTTTTTGCTCTACAAAAAAAACAGCGTCAGCTACTTAGCTGCACAGCTGCTTCGTCTCCTTGTAGAGTTGTATCTCTCATTGGCCATTGTGGTCAAGCTCATAAAGTAATGATGTAATCACCCAGATTTTCACTCATAAATATCAAACATGTCTGCAAAATTATTGGGGCTACCCCAGTGAGTCCAGGAGCAGTTTGGAGGTTTAAGATTGGATCTATAAATACCTCACATTATTACATAATCTGGTACCAACCAAATTCACGGATCAGACTTCTCCTCCAGTTCTTGGGATTGGTGAATCTAAGGTAAATCAGCTCAAAAGTCCTGCCTCTAGTCTGAGCCCAACTTTACACATCGGTCCCAAATCTCCCATCGGTGTATGAATTGTGTTGAGATCTGGTGAATGTGAAGGCGTTTGCATATAGTATGTTTCATATCATTTTCACACTCATTAAATCATTCAGTGACAACTGATCTCTATTCATTATGTTTCTACACATTTTTTAAATTAGTCGCCTGTCTGTATTTGGCTCTAAGCCCAGTAAACACCACACAGTACCTGATTGTTACTACTTTTGTACCCTTGTATCATTCTTGTAAAATTAATATGTTGTTTCAATCAAACAAATTAATGAAACAAGGTTTCACCTGATGACTCTTAAACATATGCTCAGAATTTCACACTGACAATTTGTTAGTTACAGAGAAAAAAAAAACAAGAAAAAGGGCAAGATCAACAGAGAAATGTGCGTGTCTTAATATGCAAATAGCTGTATGTACATAGATACATATAAACACATATACACACTGCCTGATTAAGAGCTAAGGAAACTGAGACAGCGTGCAGAGGAGGTGAGAAAGGCTCGACGGTACAAGTGCTAATGGCTCTTTGTCTCCTAGTGAGCGGTTAGCAGCTGTCACACATGGACACGCTTATGCACACACTCTTACACGCACACACACATACTGTGTGTGTGTGTGTGCACATGCTAATGAGGGTCTGTAGCTGGTCCTTGCTGTGCTGCTTCAGATGCCCAGACGATATCTCTCTTCAGTCTGAGAGGGCTGTTTAACACCACTATTAGAAGATCTGAGTGTGTGTGGTGGGAAGTCAGCTTAGCTGACTCAAACACACAAATGGAAGGAGATAATGATAATGTCCCGCCAGGCGCCTGTTCTGCTCTTACAGGGAACACTTCACACTGTGTCACTTGATGAGTGACCTCCAGCTCCTCATGAGCATTTCAGTGCACCAATAAGGCTCTGGATGTCCGTGTTCAGTAATAGAGAGTTTGTATGTTTACAGAGCAAATTGCACACATTGTAAAGGTGCACATAACAACAAGCTAAGCACAGTGTAGAAGCACAATATGAGAATTTAAATCATCTGCCAATGCTTTAAAATTCTCCAAATGACTCTTACGGCCCCTTTAAAAACTTACTATCATTCAGTTTTTGTTCATTTCACTGCTATGTTTTTGCTAACACCCCTCTGTCTCATTTCATTTCCTATGTCTCTCTTTCTGCCCTATTCATTGAACTGGTGAAGAGGGGCCAACAGTGGATGGTGCATTTACAAACAAACCTGCATATTCTATCTTTAAGTTAAAGTTTTTGCATTGCTGCTTGTGTTTAGTCATTTGAGAAATTTGCCAGGCATAATGTTGAAATATCTCAAAAAAATCTTGTTTGGTATCAGAACTGACAGTCAGGTATTGCATCACCTGTCTGTGCAGTATAATTGTTTTTGTACCATGTTTGTGTCAGCTATCACATACTTCTGCGAATGCTCCGTCTCAATTTGCCACAGAATGGGTCGATCTTGGGCATCTCCTCCCCTTCTACATTTGCGCAGGGACTCTGGTCCGGGGAAGACGGAATGGGAGGAACTTGGTCCTGCGGTGGCTTTGAGTTGTTGGGTGGGGGAGAGGTGGAAGAGGGAGGAGGAGGAGAGGTGGTGGTCGGAGTCGTGGTCTGAGACGTTGGGGTTTGAGGGGTGTGGGCGGATGTCGGACTACTGGCAGCAGACTGGGAAGTGTTGTGGTTGATGCCAGAGTTTGACAGAGGACTGGTTAGGTCGAGGCCTCCGACCCTGCCAGTGATGGGGGAGTGGAGGGAAAGCTTCCGTGTTCGAACTGGGGAGGAGGTGCGGGATGGGATGGACAGAGGAGGTGGAGAGGAGAACTTGCGGCAGAGACGAGGAGATTTGTCGTTCATGTGCTCACCACCTCTGTTATTCTGATTGGTGGCAAAGAAAAGCTCCAAGGACCTGGAAGGGGGAGAAAGGCAATATGTTAGCAAAATAAAAAGATATTTGCAAAGTAATAGGAGACAAGACAAGAGCTTGTTTGTCTTTTTGTTGTATTCCAGTATTAGTGTCAAAATAAAATGGCATACTGTGCATTCAGAATTCATAAAGAACTGAAAAAGAGTAGAAAAGTGTCTCACAGAAGCACTTCAGATTGCACATCACCTCAAGGCATTCAGTGCTACATTTGGGGCATTTAGCTAATGTAGTTATCCAGCATCACTTATAATGAGTGGGCACATACAGTGCAGTCAGGAAGTATTATAAAAGTGACACAGTTTTTATCATGCTGTTTCTGTACTCCAGCACACTGGGCTGTAAATAAATCAGTGCTTTTGAGGTTACTGACTTTCAGCTTTAATTTTAGGTTGTTTACATCCACATCAGATGAACAGTGTAGTCTTGTGTACATGGTTCACCAGTTTTAAAGGAGACATGCTCATTTTTTGGGTTTCATATTTTTATTTGGTGGTTCTAATAGAAAAGGTTTACAGACTTTAATGTTCATAAAACATTTTTTTTAAATTATACTGACCATTTTTGTGGCTCCTTTATTCACCCGCTGAGATGAGTCAATGAACAGTTCAAGAGGTTTAAGACTGGATCTGTTAACCCCTCACATTACCAGATAATCTGAGCTGAATATTGGTACTGGCTGAGGTCACAGACTTGATTTCTCCTCTAATTTGTGGGGGAGATGAATCTGAGGTGAATCGGCCCGAAACTCCTGCAGTCTGAGTTCAAAATGAGTGCCAAGGTTGTTCCCTGTCTACTGTATGTGTAAAAAGAACCATTTTTGCAAGTACATTTGAGATATAAACTTTATAAGGTGCTTTTTGTCTCCAGACTCGTAAACATATGCTCATGAAATGTTGCTTTACAGCTCTACAAATTCCTAGCTTGTCTTTTTTAATGTTTATGATCATTGCTCTGCTGCACTGTCCTAAAATTATGGGTTTATTCAGAAAACGTGGATGTAAACACCCTCAAAAATCATTAAAGCTGAAAGTTACTGACTATGATTTTGGTGGCTGATTATGTGCCTAAAGCAGGAACATCATAGCCAACAAAAATGTATCCACTTGATTGATTAGAAAAAAAATCATCAGTCTTTTATTGCAGATTACATTTGCAACATTTAAACGCCTTATTTGCCAGGCAATGAAAGGGCAAAAGCTTTAATCAACAAGCATTTTGGTTATCAATTTTGTGATGCCATTAACACTGCTTAGAGAGTCATGTACAGAACCACATCAAGGGAGGAGTAATCATGCATAGATAAACACAGCCATCATTTATTCACACAAGCCTGTTATTCAGCAGGAAATAGGAGTACAAATTGCATCCCAGATTCGAAAGAGGAGGAGGAGAAATGAAAGGAGGATAGAGGAAGGAAAGATACATGAAAAGCAGAGATAGGAGGAATGCTGAAGAGGGAGCAAGCGACGGAAGATGCTTAAGAGGATATAAAACAGACTGAAGAGCAATGACAAAAATGGATACAGAGAGAAAAACAGCCTTGAGGAAATGATGCTCCAGTGAGAGAACATGCTACAGACCAGCTGCAGAGTGAAGACTCCAAAATATTTCCTCTCCCATTTCTGTCTATGTTTTGTCAACCTAAAATGTTTCAAACTGGTGAAATTACATCATCTGTGAGTTGCCCCTTCATATAATAGCAGCTGGATTAAAAAGTCAAAGTAAAGGGGAAAGTCATGCATCAGTGAGGTATCAGACCAAGACCAGAGCAGAGGAAGATCAGGCAAGAAAAGTTGGAAAGAGTAAGAGGGAGGAAAGAGTCGGTTACTTGGACTGATCCATGGCTATCTTCTTGATCTTCAGACTGTAGTCAGGACAGATGGATGAGATGGACAGACGGTCAAATGAGGGGTACTGCACCCTGTAGTTGGAGGGGACATGAAGAGACAAAGTGGGGATGGATGACACAGAACAGTGATTAAATGGATGGGTGTGATGGTTGGATGGTTTGATGAGGGCAGATGATGGAAGGATGACAAATGAATCTCATGGCAGAGGAGAGGTGTGTTTGAGGAGGCAGTGTGTAAATGAGAGAGGAGCAGCATATGTTCAGTCTCCCAGATATTTGACACACGACCACCTGGGAGAAAAATCCAGTGTAAAGTAGACACCAAGAGCTGTGTTTTGAACGGGCACTTCTTCAATTTAGAAAAGTAGCAAAGCAAAGGCGCATTGGAGCCAACCAAATAGGGACTTTGGCGTGTTCAAGGGTGCAAAAAACGAAATACCCCCAATTCAGTCTAATCCTTTGTAAAAGAAAGCAAATTGCAGTGCTCCAATCTCTGTCAGCAAATCCTCTTCTGTGAGATAAAATATGAGTCCACCAATGCTAGTGGCTCTGTGTTAGCGTGGTAACATTTGTTAATTGGCAAGAGACACAAAAGACACAAAAGTACATCTGAGGCTGATGGGAATATCACTAGTTTTGACATCATATGAAAAGTTAAAAAAATCACAAAGGTCATTTGGATACATCATCTGGGACTCATGTTGTCTGCAAAAAAGTTTGTGCTAATCCATCTGCTTGATACTTAAAAGTCTGACCTGATAATATTAGTATTAGAGGAAAAGGGGACTGCCGTAGTCATTAATATTCATCCTCTGGCGACAAAAGCCGTGTTTCTATCTCAGTATATCACAAAAATTTGCAAAATGCAAATGAATGGTGTATGAAATTATGATTAGTTAGTTAATTTAGTTAGTTAGTGGTACTGTAGGTGGCACCAACTCTCCGGTTAAAAAAACATTATATTATTGCATAGGAAGAGGGTGCAACAAGATGATGTAATTTTAAGAACGCCATTTGAACTAAGAAACAATGTAAAAAAAAAACAACAACAACACAATGGAAATATGACATTTCTGTTAGTTTTACATATGAATTTGAGGAGGGTTACATCAGAAAGTGTTTCCACCTCCAATTAAATGCATTTTTCTGCATTTTTGCTGTTTCCATCAAACTTTTCTAATGCAATTTTTCAGAATTTGCATAAAAATACATTGATGGAGACAGGTATTGAATGTTTGTACACACTGTCATGCCAGTCCATCCATTAGTTTTTGAGCTATTTTGGTCTTGACAAAGGTGATAGACCGACTGAAACATCCAACACTGACATCCCTATGTTCAACTGGCACAGCTAAAAGCACCAAAACAATAAAGAAACCCAGAAACATGTTCTCTTTATAGAACTCTTATTTCTCTCACTCAACAAGTGGAAAAGTTAGAAGGTCACTTGGGCTGCTCAAGTGCCCACCTGGAGTGACTTTAAGGGCAAAAATGAAGCATATCCTGTTTACGTAAAGGTCTGAGAAAAGGGACTTGCCCCTCACACCCACACTACCCTTCCTGCACACCTCTGGTCTCTGGATGAGTCCTCCCTGTTCTCTTCCAGTGAGGGCAGCCACAAGCCATGGTGAGTTAGGCTTTACATACAAACCTGCCCCTCAGGCAGAGGAAACGACAGAGCGTTTCCAGTTGAAAAGTTAAGTTAAGTAAAGCGAGGAGGGAATATAAACACAGAAATGTGGTGCAGCCAGAGACCTAATATGAGAGAGAGAGAGAGAGAGAGCATGAATAAAGCAGAGAGAGAGACACAGTATATTCCTATGGCTGTGCCAAAAACCTTGTTGAAGCATCTGTTCTGCTGGCCTCTGCTCAAAGGCTGGCATGTATTTTAGCCAGTATGTATTCAGCCTCGTGGACAGCGGTGGGAGCTGCATGCCGAGTTCAAAACATTAAGCAACATCTGACTACATCATTCACATGACTCAAAAACAAGGGGAAGCTAATAAAAGTACTCTCAGATCACTCCTTGCATCCTTGTGAACAAATATGCATGTTTAAAAAAAGATTTATGAGGTGATTTATGACCTGATCGGTATGGAAGAGAAGGGCTTCTTGTAGATGTCGGCCAGTTTGTCCATGACCACCGTTGCCGTGGTGAAAATCCTGTATGTGTGCAGGAAGGTGTTGAGGAAGTCGATGGAGAGGAAGCGCAGGTCGGTCAGCCTCTCCAGCAGCCGCTCCACGCTGGCGTAGCGGATCTGGGGGACCTTGCAGGAGTTGAGCGTCTTGCTGAAGCAAATGTCAACATCATCTTTATGGAGACGCACATCGGATCTGATGGATATACACGTACACACATACACACACATAACCAAGCATGGGTGACTGCTGGGCTGCTAAGCAAGGAAAAGGTTACGAAAATAGATGAGCAAAAACCAAGCCAAGTAAAATAGATAAATTAATAACAAAAAATCCATATAATCCAAAGAAGGAAGCTAAAAATAAGAGAGAATACCAAAGAATACTCTTCAGCAACAGCATAAATAAATATAAAAAGCATAATACGTAACACACACCTAATAGTTTACAATTTACATCAACACAACTGTAACATTTTCACCCTGGTATGCTCCATCAGAAACGTATGTTTTGCAACACTGGCATGAAGACGTGTATTCCTCTTCACAAACACCAACAAACTTACTTGATCATATGAGGCACAGTGACTTTAGAGTTCTCCTCAAATACGCTGGTCATCAGGCCATTACAGCGGATATTATCTATACACTACAGACACAGAGACAGCAGGGAGATAATCAATGAGAGAATAAAGTGAAAGATGACAGAAGTGACAGAATGAGAGAAAGAAAGTGAGAATTTTATCATCATGCAAATTATTTTCTCACACAGAATTTCAATGGGTGAGTCCGCAACACTGTAAAACATGTCAGGGAGAAAAATACTTTAAATTTTAATTTGAAATAATCTCTCTGGCACTCATGAGTATGGAAGCACATCTCCGCGAATTTGGTGGTCGTTGTAATGATAAACTTTGTATCTAAGAAAATTGATATTTTTTCAAAATAATGGTCTCGTATATTAAAAAATTTATATTTTCTTGAAATAATGACTTGTTAAAAAAAATAGTACCTTAAAATAATGACTTAATATCTTTCATATCTCCAAAAATAAGTCATTTTTTCAAAAATAATGACTTAATATCTCAAAAACATTTTCATGGAATAATTATTTAGCATCTCAAATATTTTATTTTATTTTAATACCTCTAAAAAAAAGAGAAATGCACTTGAAATAATGACGTAATATGTCAAAATAATCACTGAAGTAAAAAATTTGAAATTTTCATGTATTAATGACTTAATAAAATAAGTGATAAACATCATTATTTTCAGAAAGTTTCTCATTATTTTGAGATACTAAGTCATATTACAAGATCTTAATTTTTTTAATGGGAAATGGGCTTCCATACTTTTGTTATCTGTGTACTCACACTGATTTAAATCTAATGCAGAGAATTATTGTGGAAATATTTCAAAGATTTGACTTATAGGACACTGAGGAAAAAAAGGAGCCATTTAAAACTGTCAGAGTATTTTTTGTCTGATAAGATCGAATCCCATCTGACATGCTTGTATCGCCCTACTCTGTTTGTGAAGTACTGAGGCGGTGAGTTGAACTCACCTCTGGGGAACTGCACCCGTGTCTGTGTTTACTTATCACTAAGCCTTCTCAATGCCCGGTGGAGCCATGCTCTCGCTATTTGGAGGTTCTTGTTATTCTGTGTTTGTCTGGGTGTGTGTTTTTGTATATTACCTGGCTAATATCACTGGTCCATGCTGCCTTCTCCTGCCGCGACGGTGCCAGTAACACCACAGTGAAAGAAGGCGAGTCTGACGGCTCTACCACGAGCTTAAAGTCAAGCTGACCGAATACCTGACCGCCAGCTTTAGCTATGTGATAGAAGAAAAAGAAAGAGATTTTTACAGTACAGCAGATGTCTTAATGATGATGATAGTAAAGAAAACACACATGCACTCACAGAGGGTTAATTAAGCAGACCTGCTATCTCCATTTTTCACACCCCTGAGGCTTAAGTGTTAAGGTGTGTGTTAAGGGGAAGTGTGCAGATGCATGAGGTTGTCTTAGCACTTGTGTTTGTGGGGCTCTATGGGTGTTTCATCACTCTCCCTATCTGCAAAACGGAAAAAAAAATAATGGACTTGTAATGTCAAAAGATCAAAACCTGACATTTTAAGGGGTGAGCATCTGATATTTAAAGGAGAGTTATTTCTGGACACTTATCATCTGACACCTAATTAACCTCCATGAGTGCTGAAGGGCCTAAATGAGCCAATAAGAGCTGACTGTGTGTTGACCAATGTGAAAGCTTCACTGAAGCATTAAACTTACACTCCTCGTCACTGGCATCTGGCTCCTCTATGAGTGTGCAGTCAATCAGAGACAAAACTCCACCTTGCTGCAAGAGTTTAACAACAAATATTAACAACAGTGTATTGACAGTATGGTTAAAATGGCCATATTGTACTTTTGGGTTTTCCCCATGCTTTAGTGTGCTTGTAAAACATTTGCAAAATTCAGAGTCTACACCAAAGAGAGTTGTTCTCTCTCACAGAAAACATTGCTCCTGAACCGTCTGAAACACATTGTAAAGCAGGCTTTTCTCCTATTACATTCTCACTTCACTATGCAAGACAGCACAACCTCCAGCAAAGTGACTCCCACCCTGCTGTATGTGATTACAATTTCCTTGCTAATGCTGTCGCCAAAGAAGATGAAGATGTGGAAGGTATGAGCAAAGCAAACCAATTTCTCTGTTGTTGGCTACAAGAACCAACACCAAAGTCTTCATCTACTCCTGCCATCTGAGCATGTCAAGACACGGTGGATTAATTATACCCGTTTTTGATGTAAATGTAATGGAGAACTCTTATGTGGGCGTTTTCTTACGGAACAACACAACTAATAACGGTAACTGTCCTTTTGTAGGTTATCCTGTTGAACTAATGTAGTAATATTAAGGGACAGTCAAAAGAAAATTAATGTTAAGCCTCATGTGAGGCAAACTAAACAACAAGAGTAGCAGGTTGGATCCAAGAAACTGTTTTTTTCATGTTCCTTTTTTTTGGAAGCACTAGCACTGCAGCACTGGCTCAGTTAGCATTAACTTTGTTGTTCTATGGAAATCCGTTGATGTATGTGTCTGTGTGTGTTGCTGCTGTATGTAAATTTACTTCATAAACATGTCCTGAAGGTAACAATGTAGCCACATGCGAAAGAGAAGTAATCAAATGCAGGAATTCATACGTTTGGCAGTCGTGTAACTTTGATTAGCACGCAGTAGCTAGCTTGCTTAAACCATGAGGCTGTAATGTTAGTGGCCCGCTGGCCAGTGCGGCAGATGTGCTGTGGGGAAGGTTTTGGTTTGGTTTTAAAAGTGGTAATTGGGGTGATATTCATGGTAGAAATGCAGCTAGACTCCGTGATTTCCTGGCTGCATGTCGGAGCTGACCAATCAGAGCAGTGTGGGCTTTTTGGGAGGGCAGACCCAAATAAAAAGTATACTTTATGTTCTATACAACCATACTATTTAGTATCCAGAAAAAGATTCAGTGCGTGCTAATACATGGTATGTCAAATGCATTACCCAACCAGCATGCTTTTCTGGTTATTCTGACCAATCCACAATCCTTTGTGATGGGTGTATGATCAAGGGGGTCAAAGTTCAAGGCACCATGTTATGAGGAAGTAGTATGTCCCAGTTTTATGCAAATTCTGTTCAACAGTACATACTTTGTAAGGGCAGCTGCAGTAGGTACTAAAGGTAAAAAGAAAATGAGCATAATATGGCCACTTTAACGGTTACAATCAATTCCAGAATGAATTTCCGGTATGAGACTTACTTAACCTGCTGAGGTTAAGGTGTTCCTACCTTGAGAAGGTGCAGTTTTCCTCCGGAACTGCGTGTGCAGACGAGGAAGTGTTTGGTGAAGAGGAAGCACTGCCTCTCTCCTTCCTTCTTTAAAGAGAGAGAGCCCAGACGCACCTTACTGAGCTTCCCGCGCTCCACCGACGGCAGCTGGATCAGAGAGCCTGAGGAGCAGGATGGCCACAGGATTTTATTACATTTCATTGAGCTGACGCTAAACTGAGGGTCATGTTTACTAAGCAAACATACATGTGTAATAAACAACAATGCTGAACATTTCTGCACAGATGCGTTTTGTGTGTGCACCTGGCAGTCATGAAGACATTAAAAAATGAAGGAGAAGATTATCGAAATGGACAGATGCAGCTGATTTTAACATTACCCACAAAGATTTTTCAAATATCTCCAAATTCGTCACTTTACACGATCCCTTTTAAGGAACAGTGAGACCCATTTGAATCTGTCAGAACTGGAAAATGCCATGTTCTCAGCCAGGTCTCTCAAACGAATAATGTCAGAAATTATACTTTTCTGTTTTACTTTGATTATTCAGTGTATGATTCCCTGAAGCTGCTGTGGGAGCATGACCGGGGTCTAACATTTAGCTCTGCAGACTGGACCAAGATTTTCAATGGAATTCAAACTAATTTTTTTTTCATAGGACTTATTATTCATCTATTTGCCAGCAGAAAATGTTCCCCAACAGCTCCAACCTCAGGAGGAGGTCAAAAGAGGTTTCCAGTAAATCACAGCCTTCTTTGTTTTATCTGTTAAACCATATTACCAAAGATCTTTGTGATACAGACACCAAATCCCTGGTAATAATTCTTTTATTTCTGGCTAGGAAGTGTATCTTTCTGCAATGTTTTGCTCAGCAGGTCCCCACAGTCAACATGTGGATATCAGAGATGTCAGCCCTTCTCCCTCTGGAGAAGCTGACTTACAATCTCAATCACAAATCAGAAAAATTCTAGAGACTTTGGAAACCCCTGCACTCTTTCCTACATAAACTCTGACTCTGTTTTTTTTAATATATATTTTATTTTACTTTGTAGCCTATATATATTCTTCTTTGTGGTTACTGTTGCTATTGTGTGTGTTTGTTTATATGCTATAATTGAAAATTAATTCTCAAAAAATGGAAAGATTCAGTGGCAAAAACTGTATCTCTGCTTAAAGATTTAAAAAAGGTAGAAACCTTGGATCAAGAGAAGACATGCCTCTCCTGATCTGCGACTCAACTTCAGCAAGAACATCACAGTCTGCTCTTCTGTGCAGTCAGAAGGCAGCATGCCATGCATGTTTCATTATCAGGCATGCACACTCCTTGCCTTTATTGCACCTTAAATGGAAAACTGCCTTTGACTTGTGTGTGTGTAAGTATCCACGACTAATCAGGAGATCAGACAGCTCATTAGGGTTTGCACGCTGTAGCAATTAATGAGTACTGCGTTTAGTGTCTTTCTCGAGAACACATCAACAGTTTAAAGATTTAGCTGGTCTTGGACCAGTGCCTTTATTGGACTGTCTTTCCAACCACTTGTTGCTTGAAGCAATTCCTGATAAATACAGTACAATTTGTGCGGTACATTTGAGATTAAGGTGATCAAGACTGACTTTGTTTTGTTAGATTAGACAGACTGTTGTTTCTGGCACCAATTACTCCACACTAAGACTTTGGCAAACACCAGTGGTCACAGGCAATCCATCTAACTCCACTGTAGGAGAATGAGAGCATGGCTTTAAATCTACAGTTTTGCATTACACTATGGTAATTTTGCATAGGCATTTGCCTAAAGCAACTTACAATACGTCCAACAAGAGCTGGATGTCATCAAAACTTGGACGTGTATCCTTCCCAAGCAAACAACTAACAGTGTGCTCAGTGCTGCAGTACAAGCGTGTAAAGCTTTTTATTTAGTAAAGTAAATTAAATTGATTGAATAAATTGATTTAAAGGGTAACTTTGGTATTTTTCATCCTGGATCCTATTTTCCCATGTTTGTGTCAAATCAGAGTTGGTGAATGTTGGAGTAGTGGGATGATGAACCAAGATGTTTGGTGAGAGCAAAAGAACAGCTGTTTCTGGTTAAACAAAACATAGTTCATTTCATATTTCATTCCACCTGGACACAAAAATAGGATAAAGGTTGAAAAATTACCATTTACTCTGGCAGTTTTACGTAAGAAAAATGTGCTAAAATGTATGTGAAATGTGAATAAACAAAATAAGTACAGCATTCTGTACTGAACCGCTTGGGAATAATTCATTAGAAAGATATTTTCTCACTAATACATCAGTCTATTTGGTTTAAATTATGCTAGTTGTTACTATCCTTCAGTATAACATCTTTGAGAAGTTCTCATGGACAAGCACAACCAGTTTGTAGAAACACATTTTCACAGGGCAAGTTAAAAGAGAACCAAATCTCTCCCAGTAGTGTTACAGTAGCTAAAGTCATGATTCAGTGACTGAGCTCTAAAAAAGGTGCCATGTCTGTGCTCTCAGATCACAGGTTGACACGCAGGACAGTTAGGAAAACCTCCAGAGCTTTGCTGTCCGGTGAGCTGTGAACTGATGAAGACTTACCCTGCCTGACGAAGGTCTGGCTGGTGTCCAGCAGGATATCACAGCCCTCCACTATCATCCTCTCTATGGCCAGGTTCTTCCGGATGTTCTCTGTGTCACTCACCTCATCATGCATTACTCTGAACACGCACAAACACAGCAGTTAGTTCAGTATTCACTATCAAGATGTATCATGGAAATTTATCATCCTGACAGTCACACACATACCTGGACAGTTCTTCTAATTTGGACTTGGCGAATTCAAGACTCTTGCGCTCCACATGCTCATGAGGTGTGTGTGCCAGTAACTCATGCAAGGTGATGATGTAGCGAGGAATCTTGTAGGAGAAAAGTGGGACAAGGGAAAAAAGGGCTATTAAACTATATGAATATCTATAAAAGACAGTTTAGACTGAGATAACAGATGGAAGCAGGCATTAACCAAAAACTTTTGTGCTTCGTTTGTGTAAAGGAGTGTGTGCTGGGGTCCATGACCTACCTGGAACATGGGGTACGTGAGGAAGGTCTCAAGCATCCTTCCCTCACATGCTGCGTTCGACTCGTACTGTTTCAGCAGCTTGTCAAAGTCTCTGTTCTGCTTACAGTTGGCCAAAACCTGCAGGCTGTACTGATGGTTTCGCACAAACTCCTGATAGATGTTCAGCATGGGCAGCAGGATGTCAAATAGGTCAGCTAGAGACAAACACACATATAGACATATATAGTATGTATAAGGGTAAAAGTGAAGTTCCCAAGTATTTTGCGACCAGGAGTTAGTTTCAGTTGCCATATCAACCACTACTGGCACAGTTTCACAGCTGTTTAACTGACGTTGTTAATTTGAGCCTTTTGTCATATCTGTGACCAGTCAAATATTGACATCTTTTATCTGTTCTGTACAGATAGAGAGACAGATAGTTTTGTGAGTTGAATAGATTCAGATACAAATAGTTATGGATCTGTGCACTTCTATTAGCTAGCTACATAGAGCTGTACACCAAAACTCATAGTCAGGGCAGCAGGCCACAGTAAAAGATTAATTGTCAAAATAAAGGAAATACAGTTTCATTTGCTGGTGTAAATTCATTCAAGTCAGCCCCAAAATAGTTTGGCAGACCTCAAGGGAGGAGGTGGTGGACAAGCTAATGTTAGAGGGAGAAAGATATTTCAAAACTGATGTAAGCTTTTCAGATGTGTAGCTGTGAAACTGACGCCTTAAAACTAAACTCAGTAAACACAGCTTTAATAATCAAATGACTGACTGCATCCTAGTTTCTTTATTGATCATGATGCCTCTTTATTGGACAACAGCTAGTTAAAAAAGAAGCATTATCTTGGTGTGAGGTACGCGACAAAATCTACTCAAAACCTCATTCGAATTTTATGTGACATTCTGAATAGCATGAGATTAAGTAGATCGTATTTCCCAATTCACTGCAGAAAGTGAATCACCATGCTTTTCAATAGATGTGCCCTCAAAAAGAGAACAGGATCAAAACCATGCAAGAAAAACAGATCTGGATCCTTTATAATGGTGTCACACATGAATGCTTCTGTTTTTTTTAAGATCGTCTGTGTGGGGTTAAGTCTAAGTCTGAGTTAAAAGCAGGTTGTATGGTAGGCAAAATATTTTAGTGATATTATCAGAAAGGAAACAATCTGTCCTGAAGATAGAGAAATTGAAGGTTTTGTTGATCAAAAATCTATACTGAGCGACAGCAGCCTGAAGCAGAGAGTCAGATAACGGTGACATTCAGCTCTTTTTCTCTTTGAATTTGTCACAAGTAATTTGCTGTCGTCTCTTTTAGCAGTCTGTCTCCTAGGAGATGCTTATCTGTCGAGGGGGCTTCTGTTTTAGGAGGTGAATTTGTGGGATGCCTTCTGGTCCGGGTGGTCATTGTCTGTCAAGACAATGAGTGTGCTTGTTGCAGACTGAGATAGGGAAATGAGGGTGTTTGTGTGTGTGTGCTGTAAGACGTCATGTCTGACGTTTGAATGAGACAAACTGGATGCGGAGGACCACTGAAAACCTGACCTTGATGTGACTGAGTGGCTACAGAGCGTATGCATGCAGTGTGTATTTTTGTGTTTCGTGCGTGTGTGTGTGTGTGTGATTAAGTAACAGCTTACCCAGCACCAGAGTTGGCCAGTTGGCTATCCTCGCCTTCAAGCCTTGATGGAAAATCTCATGTAGGAACATGATGGTCTCGCTGAAGATGAAGTGTGAAAATAAGATGACAAAAGATTGTTTAAGTCCTCAGTATCTGTTTCTGTGTGTGCCTCCAGCATAATTAACACATCATTTATTCAGTTTAAATCAAAGATGGACACAACATGTTGCTGAATCGCACACAAACACGCACCTGTTGAGGAAGATGCTGCTCACATCGTCGTGGCTGATGGGGGGTTTCTTAGAGCTGGCAGCCATCCTCAGAGGTCTGAGGAAACAGTTGACCAGGATGTAGAGCTGGTGGACGTACCTGTCATCACACACACAGACAAACAGAAAGGCTTTAAAACAGTAGGGTATAGCAGATTCACTTACACTAAAGAGCAAATATGTTTATTGAATACATTGTTAATATTTTGTTTTTTGTAATATTGTAATATAACTTAAATGTTGTCTTACAGTTAGATGATAAAATTTCGTAAGTTTTTATTTGTTCCAGCTGCAAGTGATTAATAATAAATGACTCTCCCTGTACACACAAATTACTAATGATCTTTTCTGAACATATTTTGGTGTGAAAATATCCTCTGAACTCACCAGCCACCTGTTTTTGCCAAATTTGCAACATGAGATTATTTTGACATGTTTCACCAATCAAAATAACAATTGCGCTTGCATTATCAATATATATGCTTTTAGCTGAATATGTTGTTTGTTTTTAATACATTTTGGGGGGCTTTTATGCCTTTAATTCACAGGACAGCTGAAGATATGACAGGAAAGGGTGAAAGAGACTGGTGCACACAGCAAAGGGCCACAGGTAGGAGTCAAACCCAACCTGACCCAGCTGTGGGTCAAATTTATTGATTAAAGGTGGGCTGCAGAAGATTTTCAGATTTCAAATTGGGCTGTGGCATTCTTAACTTTGAGAGTGTCTTTCTTTACTTGACAGCATTACTGTCAGTGCTAGCTAGCTTTTCCAAAATATAAAACAAAGGGGGGAAAAAAGAAAAAGAAAGTAAAACTAGACAGAAGATGAGAATGTTGTTCTCCTTGAAGAACATGGAAAGCACAAGCACATAATACAAAGTAATTTAACCCAGTCATAACAAATATGCTCAATATGCATGAATAAATAAATAAATAAATATGGAAATATTGCCGTGACAGCAAGGAAGGAGATATCCACACATCAGCAGGAGTCGACAAAAACTGGTGAGTTGTGATAAAACAATATGGTTAAGATCAATATATGAGACGGTTATGTTGATGTTTGGCAAGCTAGCGACAAAGTTGTAGCACAAAGTCTATACTTTAACAAGTTGTGCATCTTCTCTTCAATCACCATAATTCAGCCATCGTTTCATTGTTAAGGAACTGTTCTTGGTCCCTTAAAACTTTCTGAGGAAAATTTTTACTGAGGACCTTCTAACAACGCATAAAGGAGCACTTATCTTAGGGTAAACACTAACTGGGCACTGAGAAACTGAGGTCAACAAAGCAATGCAAAAATCCAGCTTTAATATTAACATAGTGTAGTCCTGTTTACAGTTTTCCAAAATTGTCTGGAATTGTCTCATACAAGTAGAAATATTAGAATGACTATCTTGGTATACACAGTGTAAAATGAATGACTTCTCACAGTATTTATCATCATATTGCCCAACCCTACTGTATATTGTTTTCAGTAAAACACATCATTATGAACACCCTGTCCTAAGCCCTAGCCTACAGTAAGTGAGATGAATATCATGCAATGCAAAGCTTGACAATAGTGACAACTTTGCTGCAGTGTGTGCTGCTACTGTGGATATAATATATTTACATACTCTGTCTCTGCCTCCACCATGTTGAAGACGATCTGGTTCCTCTTCCTCATGCTCTCAGCGTGAGGAGAGCAGATGTAGTCCTGAACAATGATCTTCCACTTCCTCCGACAGAGCCAGCCCCGCATGAAACTCTGCACCTGAGGAGGAACAGACAAGGTAGCTTAGACACAGTCGTACGGTACAGTACACACTGTGCGTGCAACACACAACAGAACAGGTTACATGAGAGAAAAACACATGAGTACTAAGTTCTACCTGAAAAATATTTACCTTTTTGATTTTTTTAATATCTGGGTCTTCATTTTCATGGTGGACGTGGTAAGGCCGCATTCGCTCCTTAGTTTTGTTCAGAGCTATAATCTTTAAAGAGAAATAAAAAGCGTATTGTGAGTGGTGACATGTCTGCACAAAATACACATTT
Organism: Lutjanus campechanus; assembly: GCA_027495735.1. Taxonomy (NCBI): domain Eukaryota; kingdom Metazoa; phylum Chordata; class Actinopteri; order Lutjaniformes; family Lutjanidae; genus Lutjanus; species Lutjanus campechanus. The sequence continues at coordinate 21,798 of JAJHUR010106115.1, forward strand.
TATTATGTTAAAATTACATTAAAGAAAAGCAATTGTCTTGTGATAAAAAGCAGAAAGTGATAAGATTCAATTAACACTAATATTATATTCCTAAAGGGACTAACAGTCATTTGGTTGGATAGTGGATATGTGATAGTCACGCAGGGTGTGCTCAGGGAACCGTTGGTGTATTTGCAGCAGATAGACATCACACTTCCTCATCTTTGACAATCTGGTGCCTTCATTCAGAAAGAGAGAATGAGTGAGAAGGGGGAGGGCTGCTATCTGCCGGTGACGGTAAGCAAATTAAGGCTTATGTGTGCCTGATCACCTGTGCAGCACTGTAAGGCACAGCAAGTACTGAAGAGAAAATATAATCCTCCCCAGCTGAATATGTTCTATTTCTAGCAGAAACCAATCCATAGAAACCATAAAATCAAGGCCTTTTCAAGACCTAACCTATCTAATTATGTCAGTTTTTATATGGTTTTACAGCCGTGAAATACTCTCTTCACACAGCAGAGTCAGATTAGTCTTCAGACATGTGACATTTAGTCACTGCAGGTGAGCAAAGTCAGACGCCTGCCACAACATTAATGTCGTCAACCGAGCCTGAAAACTGAGGCACACAAGAGGCTTGTCACAGAGGGACGGCAGAAGCCAAGGGTGACAAAAGATCACCTTTTATAAAGGTTCCACTTGGAAAACTGTCAGAGAATTCTACCTAGAACACAACATAAAGGGTTATATCAGAACTGTTCCACCTTCTACAGGTGCTAAAACCCACCCAGGGGCTCCTTCTACCAAAAACCTTTTTACATTGTGAGGGTTTTATCTAAAGCCCACCAAGGGGGTTCTACCAGGAACACTTTTATATTCTACAGATTTGACTGAGATACTGTACCACTCAGGAGGGTCTACCAAGAATCCTTTTATATTCCAAGGGTTCTATCTAGAACACACTCTGGGTTCTATCAGGAACCTGTTAATATTCCAAGTATTTTATCTAGAACCCACCAAGAAGGTTCTATTTAGAACCTTTTTATCTAAAATCCACCCAGAGGGTTCTACAAAGAACCGTTTAATATTCCAAGGGTTTTGTTTAGAACTCATCATGGGCGTTCTACAGGGAACCTTTTTATTCCAAGGGTGTGATTTAGAGCATAATCAGGGGGTGTTTCCGGGAATCTTTTAATATTCCCAGGGTTCTATGTAGATACCACCAAGGAGGTTCTACCAAAAACCCTGTGGTATTCCAAAGGTTTTATCAAGAACACAGTCAGGGGGTTCTACAGGGAACCTTTTTTATATTGCTAGGGTTTTATCTAGAACCCATAAAGAGAGTTCTACCAAGAACATTTTTATATTCCAAGAGTTTTATCCAGAACCAACCATAATATAAAGGGGTTCTCCAGAGAACCCCTTTATATTATGGTACAAAGAACCCTTAAGAAAACAAAATGAGTTCTTCAAGAATTTCAACAATCCAAAAGGGTTATTTGGATCAAACTGGTTCTTAATGCAACCTTTAGTTTTACAAAGAACCCTTGACAAACACTAACTTCAAAGAAGGGTTCTTTAGAAGCAAACTGGTCTGGATAGAACGTCAGCCCTTCAGGAAGAACCATTTTGGAACCATTTATCTCTAAGAGCGTATTTGCTTTCACCTTCAGGCCTCTTGAAAACATCTTATCACAGATGGAGGAAAGCATGAAAGTGAAGCCATTTTCAGCCTTTAACACTTTCATCTTCATTTTCTTACTCACCAGCACTATCACACAAATGGCAGCGGAGAAGAGCCAGTCTGCCAACTGTTGACAGTTACAGTGGCTAGTTGGTTTAATTATTCATAAACACGGAGAAACACACACAAAAACAAACAAACAAGAGTACGTTTTAATGAGATGGATCACCAACTGCACACTGGCTCTCAGTGTCTAATCCTTTTTCCATGAGCGGCCCAATTACACAGGCAGATGTTTCCTAATATAAAATGTCTTTCGTTTGCATTTTCATTATCAGCAGGGCTCAATGCATCCTGCCAATGAGGTACAATCACAGTGTGTAGTGGGGAGGAGCCACACTTGTTGCTTTAAGGGAGGATTACAACTAAAAGCAGCGTAACAGGATAATCCATTAAACATAGTGTTATTTTTGACAGAAGTAGCCTATAGAAGCAAAACATTTATATATTATTAACACAGATGAGCCGAGAATAGGAAATGACGGTGGAGCTGTGATTTATGAAGATGGCCCAACAAGCAAATAGCTTCCCCCTGGGGCCAACTGCTGCATGGACCAGATTTCAATTTCAATCAAGCACCTGTACATTAAGAATAACTCTGCAGTGCCCTCTGGTCATCTATGTGGCACATAAGAGAACATGTACGAAGGAATCACTTCTCCTGTGACACAACAGAGACACAAAAAGATCTGGAAAATCACAGCAAATCTCTGGTTAGCAATTATATCCCTAGTCATATTGTGCATCTATTAAACAACATATGCCAAGAAACAACAACAATAAATCAGTTTCTTTGTATTATATCAAAATCTAACAGGACTAGAATGACACTGTTATCTCCCTATTCATTCCCGATACTTGCAGACCATAGGAAAGAGTTAAATCATACACTTCTAGAGACTATATAAAATACTTCATATTTTCAAAAACAATGCACATCACATGTCAGTCAGTCTTGCTGGTTTTTATTTTAGCAGGATTATTTCTATACTGCATATAAAAGTAGTAAATAAATACTCAATATTCAATATTCAAATCAAATTTCTCCCAGCGTTATGCTCTGCCTGCCTGTCCTGTCCCAATCAGAAATATGTCACGATACAGATACTCTTGAAATGCAGTTTCATCTTCCTCTGGAAATGGATTATTTTACAGGTCCATCATTTCTGAAGAATTTCCTAATAATGTCCTTCCTGTTTTCCTAAAAGAACTTTGTAATTTGGGTTAGTCGATACACATCAAATGAATGAAATCCAGTTAGCTGGGAACCTTGACAGCCTTTTTCTTAGTGCAAAGCAAGTCAAATTTAAAATGGCATCATTCAAATTTCTGCCATATTGCCCAGCCTGATTTCTCAAAGTTAACTGCAAATATCAGGTGGCTGTGGTCTAATTATCAAGGAAACACCCCCACACAAGGGAATACTCTACAGGCAATCACACAATTCAACATTTATGGAGAATAATTAATAAATGGGTTTAAAATGAATCATTTTACTCATAATTAAGTTCATTCCGAGAAATTTTCTCAGCATTACCAAAAGTACCACTGCTACTAATGACTTCTTCTGCAGTTTTATATCACATGCACGTGCACATACCAGCAGTCATTTGTAGCGGGGAAATATTACTGTAAAATTAATGTCACAACATCAATAAACCATCCAATAACAATATAAACCAACTGATTGCTTTATTAGAAACATTAATTTGGACTAGATCCCAGTCAGAGACAATAAGCAATAATATATTATTGTTTAGTCCTAATCTAAGCAAGGTAGAAGCATTTTCTCAGCAGTTTGACAGTGATATCAGGATCCACACTAAGCTCACTTATTTTACATTAGAAAAGATTAGAGCTATTGATCTAATTACCATAAACCAATAATTACCCGCTGTCATTTGTGTGTGTATGAGAGAGTGTTGTAATTAGGTCTGATTAACAATGGTGTAGAGGTCAGCTGTGTTTTGTGCGTGTGCACATCTGATTTATCCTGCTGTGACAGCAGAACAGAAACGTGTCGCATTCGATAAGCAGAACTGTTTTCCGGCTGTTTGTAAGGACCCTGATGGGCTGTCTTTATTGAGCGGTGGGCTTCTTCTCCTACGCTCAGAGTTGAATGAGTGCTGTTCACACCCACTCCTCCGCTGCCATAAACACAGCTTTGAGAGGACACACACACGCTCACACACTGCGTACCCACAGGGATATGGGTATATATATATATATATATCAGTGTACAGTGTATATACAGGTACATGTGTTTCTCCTTGGATCACTCTTCAAATGATTCATGGCAGGAGAGTAATCGCTAAGCTGTGTGGGTGTGCTGGTGAGTGAGCGAGTAAGTGAGTGAAGGTAATGCCAACTTTATGTATGCATACTGTATTTCAAAGCCTGAAATAAAGCCACAAAAATGACAAAAAATGTGGTCTTAAAGGTACTCTGTGGAGATTTTGATCCCCAGTAGCACTATGGATGTAGGCTTTTACATGTGCACTGTGCAGAAGAAGAGGACAAGTGAGTAAATATGGATGTAAACAATGCACAATTTGAGATATTCAAGAAATTAGCTTTGCAAATGTTTAATAAACTCCACAAGCCTTTGATTTCTGACTGAATTCACCTTTGAGATGAAGACCAACCTGGTCATAACTACCATCTGTTATGGTAGTTATGACCAGAATTGTTTCATATTTCACTGTTTGGTAGAATATGTAGCATTGTTGGTAAACGCACCTTTCAAAGGTGGTCCCTCCTCCCCAGCTCAACAAACAAGAGAGCGAGACACATAGTGAGTAAATTAAGTGAGGGAGCACCGTTAGCAATAACAAAGCAGTGAATCAAAGACATATAAAGTATTATTTTCTGATTGTTTCACGGTGGTTACATTGTAAAGCACAAATAAACATGTCAACACCTCCGCCTGATTTTGTGTGAATACAGCTGAAGCGATCCTCAGTCTGCTCTGCCTTTGCATGTCTTTGTGTATACAGGTATCTCTTTCTGCAACTCTCACAGATAGAGAGCAGAGGAGAGAGATGGAGAACGCAATGTAACCATTCGTCTCTACGTAAAAATAAAATTTTTTGATACCAGTACCAATACCAGTCCCCCTTAAAGTGATACCAATGTACTTCATTTGGTCATTTTTTTCTTGATGGGTACCAAAAAGGTTGAATACATAAACCTTGAAATGTCTCGAGCCCAGTAAAATATGACAAAATAGGAAAATACAACCACAGTCTGTTCATTGATTTTTTTATTTTTTTTAGGAAAATGCTGCATAGTATGACTTAAAGGTTTAGGAGATACACTTGCCATCTAAAGTTGAGACAGTTAGGATTATGATGCTGCTTGATTTGGCAACACCTCTGGTTGCTTGTGTTTATGGCAGGCACATTTCAATAACACTGGCCCCAGAGTTACATTCAAAATGATACTTGTATGGGCCACTAGTGGCAGTAAACACATTTTTAGGGGCTAGAAATGCAACAGAGGAGGAGCAGCTCATGTTTCCACAACACAGCTGCAGTAGTTCCAATTTCCAGACTACCATAGTATATATGCCAGAAAAAGATTTACTCCCAACACATAGTATGTCAAATACAGTATGCAAATACCAAGATGTCCTACTGCATCTAGTCGCATTTTGCAGTGTGCAAACCAACATGCTTTTCCGGATATTCTGACCCATAATCCTCTACCAGCTGAGGATACATCACATATAGATTCAGCTACTTAGCACTGACTTGTCTTCTGTGTTACATGAAATGCACACATGCACTGGCTTTTGCCTTGCATCCTCTTTAGTACACCAGTTGTTTCCTATGGCTACGTAATTTAAATCCCATAGAGGCAATTACTGAATGCAAAACATTAAATGGCGATTGCTTACAAAGTGCTGGCCATCAACGGTATGAAAATGGGATTTGATATGATGTCAATCTTAAAGCTTGGTTGTTTAAGTGTGTATGTGTGTGTGTGTGTGTGTGTGTGTGTGTGTGTGTGTGTGTGTGTGTACATGCATGCTACCTCTGCTTTGAGCCTTTCGATTTCTGTGTCCTGATCTTCAAGCTGGGTGCGCAGCTGATTGGCAGCCACCTTCTCAGTCTCCACTATCTGCACAAGGTGGATGTATTTCTGCATCAGCACCTCTCGTTCAATGATGATGTCAGAGTAACTGAAATTAAAGACCACAAACATATACAGAGACATCAGTTAAATGAACCAGAACATGTTATATCATAAAGATGACTGAATAGCAGCAAAAACAAAAGAATTTATATTTCTTGCTGCTGCTGTTATGGCAGAAAATGAGTGAATAACCAAAACACTCATTTTCAAAAGTGTATTGGAATGAATGCTAAGAGGTGATTCAGATGATCCGCCCTGTGTGAAGCTTTAAAATCTTAAAGGCCCTGAAAACCTATTTTCTTAACCAGCTTCTCACTGTGCACAATGGGGCCCTTAACGAACACAACATCTTCTGCCAGAGTTAAAACGGTTTTGTTGTTTCACGAGAAGTTTTTGTATTTTTTTTTCCTCACTTTCCTCACTGGTTTGAAGTTGGGTGGGCTACAGTATGCCGTGAATGAAATGTGACCATCAAACTACATTTTAGAATAAGAATAAGCTAACAGAGTGGGAAAGAAAATGTCAATCACACACAGTATCTACAGGCACAATAAAGCCATAACAGCTATGGTGTTGAGGACCTTTAATGTTTGGATCACAATATTATGTGGATGGCAAAAGAGGCAAATAATGAAGCTGAGAATGTACAGTATAAAAATAGAGCACAAAATGTCATGCTCTGAAAACTACGCCCTCCAGAGAAGAAAACAATTGATCCTTCCCAAGTTCCTCATCTTTTGCTCTGTGCTCCGATAACAGCTAAGCAAACTTGGTATCTTGGTCAACTTTCTCCGTTTCCTGTAAAAGTGATATATAGGGTCACATCTTTGTCCTCCAGCGTAGGTGGGACTTCATTGCACTCTTTGCTCTGGCACCAACTATAAAATATAAGCAATACAAACTTCTTTTGAAACTATTAAATGCAGGTTTTTCTTTTCAGGACATCCCTGTTTGATTTTCCCACATCATAACACAGTGCTTTTCAGGAACCAGCTCAAACCTTAAATATCTGGGCTTCTCTGAATACACCAGCGAGCAAGCAAGCAAGTCAGTCTGACACAAAAATAAGATGGATTACTGTGTATATAAATCAAATTTTCCAATCTTTGCAGGTTGACTTTTATACCACACTGAAATAAACTGAAACTAATGGATCGTGGAAGTTCGGAAACAAGAGCAGAAAGTTAAGTATTCTTTGGAACACAATCAGCTTTGAAGTAAATTATTCATGGCTTATATTAAATGAGCTATAACATTTAAAAAACCACTAGTGTGGCCTTTAAAGTTAGTTTTATATACCCCAATCTTAATGTTTTGTCACATCACATCAAACTGTGGTCACACAGTCTGATGTCATATTTCCCGCCACACAAACACCCTTTTTATAAAATGCTATGTGTGTACCTCGCCTGTTGGATGGCCTCCACCCATTCATCGCACTCATACTCCTCGTCAGTTCGCAGCTCCAGAGGCTTCTGTCCATCGTGACCAAACACGATGAGGAAGTAGTGCTGAGGAGAGAAAGATAAAGAGAGGAAAGCTGTTTATACTTGTGACCCTGAGAGCGAACACATCTACAACACCACCGCCAACAGTGTCACTTCACAGAAGATGTTTTTGTTGCTCCTTTGAGATGCTTTAGCCACAGCTAATCAGACATATGGCACAGACATATGGAAACATTGCTTTCAACTGCATTTGCTTTTCACGCTCATTTCTTGGCCAGATTTATCCCAAATAAAGTTTCACAGACTTTACATGAAGCCAGCAGAGCAAACAGGCAAAAAGAAAGAAAAAAAGTTGTTTTTCAGGGTATAAACAAAAGATGCCTGCATGTACAGTATATACACTCTTAGAAATAAGGGTTCAAACGGGGTTCTTTTTTTAAGGGTTGAGGTTCTACCCAGAACCGTTTGCTTCTGAAGAGCCGTTTTTAGAAGAAAAGGTTCATCAGGGGTTCTTTGTAAGACTAAGGGTTCCACTGAGAACCCTTTTCATCCAAAGAACCCTTCTGGAGAGACAGAATCCTTGAAGAACTCTTTCATCAACGGTTTATCAAGGGTTCTTTGTACCATAATATAAAATTGAAGACCCTCTCATAGAGGGCCCTGGGTGAAACCTTTCACAAATGGTTCTAGGTATAACCTTTTATGTTGGTTTTTGGGTAGAACTCTCTTTAAAGTGCATTTCCACTAAAATAGCTTTGGCTCTTAAACTGGCTCCATTTGAGATTCCTGGAACCTTGGTGCTGTCTAGTGAACCAGCCTTTGTTTTCACTGGTTTTGAGTGGAGCCATTGTAATCAAGGATGTCACCAACAAAGAGAGATGCACGGTGCACAACACCCTGTAGAATGTGACACCCCGACTTTGGTTCTCAAGGAAAACCTACTGTTTTTTGATTGCTGGGAACCAACTTTGTGAGCTCTGAACCAATTTATTTTTGTTGGAAATGCTCAGAATGGTTCAAGATTAGGAGCTTGCACCAGAGCGGGGATAGTTCCATGTTAGTGGAAAAGGCCTATTAAAGGGTTCCGAGTGGAACCTTTACAAAATGGTTCTTGTTAGGATCTTTATTTCTAATAGTGTGCACACGCTGCTACACGTTTTGTTACTACCAGTTTGCCATCTGTGTTCTCAATAACTTTGTGAAACTAAAAAACCTCTGGGGTTTTTGCCTCCCCTGCACTGTATATTTATTTGTCATTTATGCCACTTTTGTATAATTTTTATTGGTGCAAAATCAAAATAAAGAATAAAGAAAGAGAGTGAGACAGGACGGGGGAGGGTGGAGTTATTTGCTCAGTGAAATAAAACATCGAGTCTGTGCCTCCCCTCTCCACCAGCCTATTATCATCACCATCAATTAGTCCATTTTCTGTCTGTCTCTCCCTCTCGTTTCCTGTCTGTCTCTCTTATTATTCTGATGAACTTCCCTGAGTATCTGCCTTTCAAAATGCTTCCCCACACTTACACATGCCAACACATGCAAGCACACACACCTACAGTAGAGCGCACACATACACCAGGCATTATGTGAAGTGATAGAGGCTTTTATTCAAATGGTCATGTCCTGGGGCACTGGGTTACCAGAAGAGCTGCTATTCTTAGTCAGGGAAAACAGAGACGACTGAGCTTCTCTTCTCTTCTCTTCATCCAACCACCTCTTTCCTCCTCCTCCTCCTCTCTCTTTGCACTTCACCTATCATCCCACTCCGCCTCCTCTGCCCAGCTCAACCAGCATCCTCACTTCTCTTGTTGTCGAAACCCACTCCTCCACCTCCTCCTCCTCTTCCATCCCCACATCCCTTCATACTTTCATCTCTTTGTGCCTCTCTCAGTAAGGATTCAGTGAACCAAACTGAGTCCAGAGGAGAGACGTTTACCCTGCAGGAGGATGGACGGGCTTCGGGCCCCTGCAGTGGGGATGGGCTGCATGAGGACAGAGTCACCAAGGTTATTGGAACACACACACACATTCAGGGACCCTCCTCCATCTCCATCTCCATCCTCCGATCCCTGCTTTTTATGTATCTGTCATTTCAATTCACTGGCTGGCTGCATTTTATTACATCAACAATAATCTGTGCTCTAACAGCCTTTGACAGGGAGAAAGAGACGGAGAAGGCTCGAGAGAGGCAGCGGTTACATAATATTTCTTAACCGAGTACATATCTCTAAATTGTGTCTCCACCTAACAAGATAACATTTCCATGGCAACGCAATTTCCGACGCTTCTGCCCATGTTTTGCACTTCCATTTTCTGCTTTTCAGCGCTGCCTCTATTCATTTAATGCTTTTATTGATCCATCCTGCAATTTTACACCTGAGAAGGAAGGAGCATTATGTATAAAATGAAATTTTGCTAATGCAAATTTTAAAATCTACATGGATAATCCTACACTGTGTTATCTGCATCCTGAAAATAAAGTGGTAATACTTATTGATTTTTACCATGCATATTATATGTGAGGGCTTTCAGTATATTTTTAGCCTTATAGCCTTTTATAGCCTCAGTTAAGTATAACACACAAACGTTTTTACACTGTTGAGTATTGATTTTGATGGTTGCTTTGATCACAAAATCCTTGATTAGACTGTGTGACCTTGATATTATCAGATTATTTACCTAAATTAAATAAATTTCACAAAAATGTGTCCTACAGGGATAGTTTGTACTGTTTGAAGTGGGGTTATATGAGGTACTTATCAATAGTAAGTGTATTACCAGCGGTAGATGGCAGTAGACATATCCACCTTTTAGAGAAGCAGTAGGTTATGGTGTAGGAAGCTAAAAAATGTACTGCTGTGGACAGGGTCAGCAGCAAAATGTATTTTAACCACCCAAAAAAGGTTCACCAAAACAAATCATTATAGTTTCAGGCGCACACTATTTTGGATATTTTAACAGCTTTAAGTTGCCCTCAGACAGACTTTTCTAATTGGAAACTGACGTTATATAAGTCAAATATCTCTCTCCAAACCAACCACACTCCACTGGTGAATTCATTTTAAAACAGAGAACAGAGAAATAGCTGGTCTACCACTGCCTCGACTGGTTAGATTGCATGTGTTATTGTGGAACATATTGCCACCCACTTCCACAGCAGTACATTGCTTTGCTTCTGTGCTAGTACTCCCCTCTGCTTCTCTAAACTGTGGGTGTGTTGACTGCCATCTACTATAATAAAGTGAATATGGATCAGTACCTCATACAACCCCACTTCAAATGACCTGAACTATCCCTTTAAGTAGAGTATAAAAGTATTATCTGCTACATGTACAAAAGTAAAAGTATTCATTATGCAGGCAGCATATTAATATATATTATAAAATTCATATTCATATTGCTGATGCATTAACGTGTAAAGAGCTTTTTAATGGAAAACAGTACATAAAGTTATTTTACATACATAAATCTATAATAATGCATCATATTTGATCAAATGATTTGCATGTCAGATCTAAGATCTTAATCTGCAAAGTAAATGTAAATATGTCCAAATAGATGTAGGTTCAAAGGAGCAGAAAGCATAATATGTTCATCTGAAATGCAGCAGAGTGGAGTGGAATAAAATGGTAAAATTCTAGCAAAGCACAAGCACCTAAAAATGGTACTTAAAGGTACCCTGTGATGGTAATGTGCAAAAGAGCATAGCAGCATGCCCACAAAGGCAGTGAAGAAGAAGGGCAAGCCAGCAAACATGGATTTAAACAATGCACAATTTTAAATATTCAAAGTATTCACGATTGAATGCATTTCCTTCCTCATAAAACATCAAGGATACACACGCTGCGGTCAATGTAAAAAGCTTTGTTTAAGAGAAAACTCCACAGAACACCTATAAGTACAATACTGAAGTACTTAGTTACAGTCCAGTACTGTATTATTTCTATTCTCATCATTTCCCTTTCCAGAATACTTTACATGATGTAAATGTTTTGCCCAGTCTTTCCATTTATACCTTCTTCTTAACTAAAGTTGTCAGTTTGTGAGTTTAAATAACTGATAATATTTTGATCCTACTTTTATATTTATACTCTGTTTTACCCCTGCTGTGTGTACAACTACTATTTGATGCAGCGGTGACCCAATTGCCCCCAGGCAATCATTAAAGTTTAATGGTATCTCATCCTTTACAGAAGAAGATTTTGCATCACGATGGACCTCATGGCAATAAAAACATCCACAATGCATTGCTCTGAATTATATTTTAACACTGTACTGTGTCCTCATTAGTTGAAGTAGAAGAGAAAGCTTCCCAACTCTACAGTACCATTCAGGACTACCGGCTCGCTCTCCCTTCAAATCGGCTCACATGTAGCCTCCATCCCTCAGGGCCTTCACTGTACTGTAAGAAATTTCATTTAAACAAATAAGGATAGAGAGGAACAGCAAAAGAAACAGAGAGGCAAAGACTCTTTGCACGTTTAGAAATAAGGATTCCAAAAGGGTTCTGCCTGAAAAGCTGAGGTATCAACCTGAAGAACCCCTTTTTTGAAGAAAGGGTTTGTCACGGGTTCTTTGAAAGACTTCAGGTTCCATTATGAACCATTTTCATCCAAAGAACCCTCTTAGAAAGGGATTGTTGAAATCTTTGAAAAACTCTTTTGTCACAACTCATTTGTACCATTATAAAGGGTTCTTGGTGGAACCCCCTGGATGGATTCCATACGAAGTCCATGGATATAAAAATGCTCTCTATAGAAACCCCTGGCTGGGTTCTAGGTGGAACCATTACACCATATAAGGGATCTCTGTGGAACCTGGTTGAAAACTTTCACAAGGGTTCTAGGTATAACCCTTTATGTTGGGGTCCAGGTAGAATTCTCTTTAAGGTTTCCAAGTGGAACTTTTCCAAAAGGTTCTCCTAGGAACCAAAAAGGGTTCTCCCATGGAGACAAGCCAAAGAACCCTATTTTGAAGAAAGGGATCATCAAGAGGCTACGGGTTCTTTACATCCAAAGAAACCTTTGGAGCAGCTGGATGGGTTCTAAATCATTGGATCAGTTCTAGATAAAACCCTTAAATATGTACTTGGTAGAACCCCCAGGTGGTGTCTAGATAAAACCCTTAGAATATAAAAAGGTTTTAAACAGAATTCCCTTGGTGGGTTCTAAATGAAACCCTTTGAATATAAAAAGGATCTCTGCAGAACCCCCTGGGTCCTTTGTTGTTACCTTTAGAACATGGAACAGTTCTGGACAGACCCCTCCAGACACTATAAAAGGGTTCTCTATTGAACCTTTAAAAGGGCATTCTGAGTGAAACCTTTCACAGATGGTTCTAGATATTACCCTTTGTGCTGGGTTCTAGATACAACTCTCTGAAAGGGTTCTAAGTGGAAGATTAGGTGGTCCATGTCGGTGGAAAAGGCCTATTTATTGGGTCTGAAGTGGAACCTTTATCAAAAATTCTACCAGGAACCAAAAAAGATTCTCCTGTGAGGATAATGGTTCTATTTAGCACTTACATTTCTAACAGTGTACTCTTCCACTCTTTGTGTCACTAAGGACCAATTCAGCACTCACCTGAAAGTGAGGAACTGCTATTACAGAAAATGAGACTGCGAGACTGACAGCGTGACACAAAGGAACGTGTTTTACCACCAGCGAGCGAGACACAGGCACAATGAAGGACAGCAAATTTTATTATTCAGAAGCAACTTGGGGTCAGTCATTTGAAACTGCTTGCTGTGAGAACAGAGATGAGGAGTGCGACGCTCTCTGAACAAAAATGGACCACTTCTCACCATCCAACAGAGACAGGAAATTGAAACCTACCACACTCACACTCACAAACGCACACACCGTCAGGTTCGTGGTGGTGCTGCGATGAAATCCTTTTTTTCTTCATTAAAGATTAAAGAATCAAAGATGAAATTGGACTTGGTGGTAATAGATTCATTAAGCAAACGATGGCTGGGGGATCCAGAAATACTCGTGTGTTATAAATATTTAAAAGCAGAGATGACAGGATCACTGTTGGGATGCACTGATGATTAGGGACTGGAATAGCCACTAATGATGCAACACTGCTGTCTGCTTTGGTATCTGCACTGATGAGAGGCCAAATTGTGTTGTACCGTACCGCAGATGGACCTTTTTTTTTTTTTCTCGACTCTCACTCTCAGCCTTTCAAAGCAACTGGCATTTTACTGCTTTGATGTTGTTTGCTTCAATGAGTAGAAAGAGGCATGAATGCTAAAAGTGTTAAAGGTTTGATCCCCTCTGAAAGGCAGCTTGACTGCACAGTCACATAGAGCACATATTGTGTATTTAGTATAAATGACAACAGAATAGTACAACTAGGAGGAAGAGCTTTTCTGCCATGCAGTTTCCTTTGCAAGATTTATGTTTTTCCCGTCAAATCAGTATGTGTTTAACTTCTGGCAACAAATCAACATTTTGGCTTATTATTTTTCCTCACTTTTCCAGGTAGCCATTTATTTCCACACAGCATGAAAACCAGTGAGCAGTCTCGACTCTGTACACCTGCGATGGCTTTTTTTTAATTTGCTCGGGCTAATTAGACCTCTAGTCAGGTGAAAGATGGGTGGGACTATGCTGGGAACAGCCTGGTGCTAATAGACCTTTTTCAGAGCAGCCATTTTGACATGAAATAGCTGAGTAAACACAGGTGTTTACAATGATACTAATTAAGCTTCCATTAATTAAGGTCAAACAGACACACTTTTGCTATTGGTAGAGGTTGCCATTTTGCCAAAGTTCAGCAAAATTGAACTCCATGCAAAGCAAAGACGTAAATTTGTGCATGTGTGACCACAGCATAAATGGAATGGGACCTTAATTAGTATCATTGGTAACACCTGTGTTTACTCCACTGTTTCATATTAATATGGCTGCCTGATGAGGAATGTGTCAATCAAGCACAGTTTGTACGCACACAGTGAGTTAAAACTTGCTTGATTGAGTTTTTTTAATCATTCACCGTGAACATAGTTTGAATGAAAGAGCCTTCTTTTCACAAAAGGATTTTCAATGAGCATAGAGAAACTGTCCACTTTCAGATGATGAATGTGAAAACAGCCTTAGTGTCAAGCTCTGCACAACATCATTCTGTAAAGAAAAGCTCTGTTTGTCAATTCAAAAAATGCTGCGGACGTAATGTTCAATATTATATACTTAAATGAATTGAAACCAACAGATCAGGAGCTGAACAGAACGGCAGAAAAAATAGTCACATTTCTAAATCACAGCAGTGTATACTATATATTCTGTAGTGCAATAAATGGGGAAAAACATGCAAAAACCTCCGGCAGGATTATTTAAATATAAGCAGGAAAATAAGTTCTGTCATTCACAAATACCAAAAACATTTCACGGTGTGTTCTACAACACAAATGACAAGTGAGAAAATATCAGTGACAACTTCTACAGCTGTAGTGTATTAGCTTTCTACAACTACTAACTGCATATCAAAGTGCTCATCCATTTTTAATCACAAACTTAATGCAGAAATTGTGTTAGTGGGACTGGCAGCCAGATCAGTCACAAAAATACTACATCATTGCGCTACTGCCTTGTATCACCTCCATATATAGTGTGATTTTGTGGTTGTGTGTTTGATAAGATTATTAAGGTCAAACCACAAAGTTTGGCCTGAATGTCATTTGAACTTGATTTGCATAATGGCGCCTACATACTGTGAGATTTCAGCACACTGTGCGACGTGTATCTAATAAACTTATAGGTACAACATCAAGTCTGATGTATGACGACTGTACGATGATCATACCTACAGAACCGTAGGCAACAAGGCAGTATACAAGAAAATGTTATCAGCGTGTATCATTCACCTCTGCCACTATGGTGCTAAACAACGAAACTAAGCAAGAGATGAGCCCTCACAATTGTAGTGTTTGTGCATTTTATGATCTGTCTTCATAGGCACCATCTATGTTAAAGATGGTGATGCAACAACACCCCCAATCCTGAGGCAAACACAGCAAAAACACAGTTGTAAAATTTCCATAGACTAATAAATCTCACTGGCCTTTGAAAGGACCACAAATAAAATCATAGCATGTGCTTTATTATTCTTAATATTTAATTTGCATGATGAGGAATCGTGTGTGTTTTGTTGCTCTCATGTGTTACCAGCCGAACACACTGAGTACTTTAATCAACTGATTAAAAAGTACAAAGCACCATGGATTCAAACACTTCTGACTGTTAATGCAATTTGTAAAGTCACTTGTGGCTCTACCATCTAAATGAGGCTGAAACAGCATATCTGCCCCCAGTTTTATGTGGAAATGTGTCAAAAGATTAAACAATTAAGATTTAAAGCGTGCACTGTGCTCTGATGAGGAAAGAAAATACGCTAAACTGAGGTATAGAATCTCAGGGAAAAGTCGAGGTGAAGGCCCAAAGAAAACACTTCAATACACTTCATACTTCATACTTTCTGAGAGAGAAAGACAACATATGACTGATTTACCTCCAACAGTTTGCTGTGGCAAAATGTCCCTGTCCATGACGAAAGATGGCCAAAATCTCCCAAAGAATCTGCCTGAAATCTCACACCAAGTCAGTGAGAGCTTTTTTCAAGCTTTGTTTTTTCAATGTTGAGTAATCACTGAATCTAACTAAATCTACACCGCAACAGCAGCCTCTGAACACGAACAGAATTTTTGTCCCCCTGTTCAGCCCAAGGCAGCACCCATGTCTGTCTTTGTTCACCAACACACATTACACTCCTATTGTTGTTTGGTAGATGTGGGTTGTAGCAGCAACCACACTGTGAGATGATTATCCTAAACTTCTGACACTGTCAGAATTTCACCTCAGGTTATCTTTGGTCACAAGACTGTGAGAACGGCCATCTTTGCACCGCCGTTTTGGAGCCACGACCAAAGATATCACCTAGTTTCTTTCATGTTGGTCATCTTTCATCTGGGACAGCCTGAAGTCGTGCACTGTATACCTGGCTCAAAAGAAGGTGCTCAGAAAAAGACACTGTCACAAAAGGTAATCGACTGCAATGCAGATCAGTTTATAAAATATAATGCAGGGAAATCGGTCGCAGGCTGGCTGATAATATGCACTTTTGTCCTGACACATTTCAGAGCAGAAACAGCTTTTTGTCTCATCTTATCCCTTCGATCTATATGCGCTGATTGTACGAGGTAGAAAGGGAAAAATCATTAACAAGCAGTTTGAACACAATGGGCTCCACTGGAAGCTGATTTATACTGTGTCTCCACCTTTGCACTGCTGTGGTGAACCAGGGACTGCTCAGTGATTGTGAGTCCCGCAGGGTGATAATTACCATCACAGAGAAACACAACAGAGAGCAGACCGTCTTTATGAGTGTGTGTGTGTGTGAGAGAGAGAGTACAGAGGCAACATAAATAATCCATACACTGGATTTCCAGTAGGTGTATGTGGGAGTGTATACACCATGTGTGTTTCCCTCAGAAGAAGAGAGAGAAAACAGAAAGGAGGAGAAGGAGATGCTACAAAAGAACCGCATGTAGTGATCGTGAGTGATTATCTAAACAGAGCTAATCTCAAACCACCTGTTGTTGGCAGGGGAACACAATGCTTCAAACATAACAGCAAGAGATTATTGGCTTCAGATTCACCATAGATATCTTATTTAGCTTTGAAAAGACCACACACAGGGTATGAAAATATTCTACTGAGAAAGCCACAACACATGAGATGAAAGTAGATTGCTTTCAAATCAAAAATGAGGCTCAAAAACCCAGTAAGTAACTAAAGGGACATAATATTCTGACACACTGTGGGTGTTTTTGAAAATAGCTGAGATATCTTGCAGACAGAGGCATTTGGCTCAAATTTCATTGATAACATGTGCACAGCTTATTCAAAATTTCCATGTAAAGCTGTAAAATATATTATTGCCTATTATGAGGATGGAATCAGTTACTGAAACAATAAAAGTCACTTGTGAGGAGAAGCTTTAGAGAGATAAATAAGTGAGAGGGGTATGGGTTCACCCATACCCCTTTTTCCACCCACCAGTCTTCTGGATCAGACTCACAATCTGCTTCCCTCCTCTTTATATCCCTCTCATTTCTCAGCTCCTGTCTTGCTCCCACAGGGGCAATAATGTCTTTTTTGTGCTGAACGTTGCTTCATAAAATGCTCCAAGGACAAGAACAAAGAAACAAGCAACTATTGTCATGAAATCCTTGTGCATTCAACTCAGTTTTATAAGTTTTAACTTATTTACTGTACAGTAAGCTGTTACCTGCACATACATGCATCTATATGTGACAACAGCAAAAATTATGAATTAATTTTAAATAAGAGACCAGGTGCCATTTATCATATCTGTTACTATAAATAATGTAGTAGACAGAATAAAAGCATCTTCTGCTATAAAGAAATAGTTTGAGACTGATACACAGAGGTCTGTCTTCTATAATGCTACAGTCAGCAGCCACTTAGCTTAGCTTAGCATAAAGCTTGGAAAGAGAGTGAATTAGCTAGCTTAGCTCTGTCCAGAGGTGACAAAATCCACTTACCAGCACCTCTAAAGCTCATTAAAAAACACATTATATCTTGTTTGTTAGAGATGAGGAAGTGATTGCTCCTAGCTAAGTCACAGTTTCACACATACACTAACCCCATGTAAAGAAAGAAAATTGCCCTTTTGAATGAGCAAAGTTATGACATGTTGGTCGGCCTTCACTCCCTTAAAAGGGAAATTCAAGGAAGCTTTTTCAGTTTCTTGCTTTGCTTTCAGTTAAGCTGGGCTCACACTAAAGGACTGTTAAAATCAAAACCAATTTTGAAATTTGGTTGCATCACACACATCATGAGAGACTTTACGGACTCTCTGCTCTCTAATATCTAACACACACATACACACGGCAAGATTTGAAAATACTGGGCCATCACAGAATATTATTAGGATCATTGTGCACCATCGTGAGAGAGCATGATCTCGCATAATCTCATGTATGATCTTGCATGATTTCGTCGGGAACGTGATTTTGCGTGATTTCATCTGGATGCAGAAGGAAACAATGGAGTTGGATGTAGCAGAACAACTCTCTGTAGTGGCGTTAATGCTTTGTAGTGAGAAAAAAAACAAAGGCCAAAAGATAAATGAGCCTGGATGATAAAATGTTTGGGGTGACCCTGTCAACACGGCTTGTCTATTCTTCAGCAAGAACAGGAGGTGAGATTTTAACTATCAGTTTTAATATCTGTCAACAGCAAGCTTAAGTTAGGCTAAAAAAGGCTCTCTTTTCATAGCCATACATGTTTGAGAATTATCAGGGCGGCCCCGATGAGGTTAGGAGCAGTTCATGGGAGTAAAGATTGGATCTGTAAACCCCTCAAATTACCCAGTAATCTAAGTGTAACTTTGGTACCAACCAAGGTCCAGCCCAAATTTCTCCTCTGATTCCCAAGAGTGGTGAATCTCAGATAAATTTCAGGTAACTCCTGTAGTGTAAGGCCAGCATTACATGACAAGATCAATGCCAGTCTCATGTCCATATGTTAAATATAAAGCTGGATCCAGCAGCTGGTTAGCTTAGCTTTGCATACAAACTGGTTGCTTGGTAACCTCACAGTTTCAACAACACACAAGGAAGTCACTGCAGGCAGCCAGGAAATAGCAGGAAATAGTGCAGCACACAACCCTCCTAAAACCCCAAAAAGACAATGTTAATATAAGGATTAAACAAACATGATATAGCATGTAAATTCCTCAGATTTAGAGGGTCTGTGTCAGACAAACCTCTGATACTGCCTAAACTGCTGGATCGGGTATAAGTGAGTATGTGAGTCTACACACCGAGCAGATACCACATGAGTCATTGGTGCCAAAAGGGGACCCTGCGACTTCCAACCAGGGTCCCGTACACTGATTTTTTAAAAAAACATGATTCAGGCCATCAAACATTGATAGCAATCATATCACACCAACGCAGGGTAGTAGTATACAGCTGCTAAAAAATAATACTTTTTTTGTTTGTTTTTTTGTTTTTTACCCACTGGTATTGGATCAGTACTCACCACAGTACCAGCCAAAACGGAAAGCTCAGGTATCATAATTCGTATCAGGAAGGAAAAAATGGCATCTCTACTGGTAATGTGGATCTTGTGAGCATTGAACAGAGACAGACTAGCTGTTTCCTTGAGTTTCCAGTCTCTATGCAAAGCTAAATTAGCCTGCTGCTAACAGTCTTCTTATCTACAGTAAGTCTTGGCAAAAAAAAAAAGTGAATAAGCAGAATTCTCAAAATGGCAAACTATTCCTTCCAAATGCCTCTTTTCCTCTGTTTTAAGACTGCCAGCACAAATACACAGTATATCACCTAACCTGACAAAAAAAACATGAGATGTAAAAGTAAATGGGCCATTCCTGACATGGTTTATCTTCTCATTTGAGCTTAATTGCCCTTTTTGTGTATTTCCATCCCCTGTAAAAACCCATTCTGTAATTTCAAACATCCAAAAAGCTTCAATTCACTTTCGAACAGAAGAACAGATTTTTAATTTCCTGCAGACTTGTCATTGTGAAGAGATACAAAACATTAATCCGACTGCGGCGGCGGCAGTACTTTATGTAACCACTGGATTCAACTAATGATGTACCAGCTAATGTGACAATCACTGAATCAACATCCCACATCCTGCTGTTTCTTCATCGCCCTCCATGCTGTTCACTTCCTCCAAAGAAGTTCTTACAACAAAGTATGTGCCCGTCTCACATCCACAGACACACATAAAACTTTGACACATTCACTCAGCACACAGCTCTCACACACATACACACACTGTATTTAAGTATACTAATAACATGTTGTACCTACTATAGCTACCTCAGAACACTCTGATCAGGGATTACCTGTCTGTCTATCTGGAGATTAAACAGATTGCTCCCCTCCTCCACTGTTTACTGTCACTGCTGTCCTCCTACTCAAAATAAATAAAAAACAAACAAATGCACACGCACATATATATAATATACAGCTATTACAGTATCAAGCTTTTTCTCGCACCTTACACATTTGTTGCTCTGTCACTCCATCGCCAGAAGGACTTGTTAGGGAACATCCTGCTGCTCTAATGCAATAGATGCTGGATTGGAGAGTTTATTCTACGACTCCCACAGTGCAACAGCAGAGGGGTCTAAACACATCGTAAATCTGTTTTACTGTATTCTTGAGAATTACTAGTGTGCCAACAGCAGCAAAGACACATGAAACTACTTGACAATCCTATTATCTGATGCTACAGTTTATTTTATACACCCCTCATGGGATGTATGTGTTCTCCTTTTGTCTGTACCACCACTCCACATCAGCACCTGTGGCCCCTTGCCTTAGGGCCAACACCGCATGCTGTCAACACAACACTGAGATATAACTTCATAAAGTTGATATAGTTGATATTGTGAACAAGTTAGCAAAAGGAGGCATACACATCAAGCAGATGCCAGCAATTTTATTATTCATTAGGGGTCTTGTTGTGTCAGCCTGATAAATTTGTGTCTGATGCTATAGCTGCGCTTACATCAGTGGTTCTCAAAGTTTTTGCTGGCATGCCCCAAGTCTGAAGCTGAAAAAACTAAAACTAAAAAATATTCACAACCCACATTTTTTTAAATCATTAACAATAACTGGAAAAGCAACTAATAAAAAGGACACAAGTTGAATTTTAATGAAATAAAGGTCAGCACAATGGCATCATTAAACTCTTGTTTCTTTATTTTCCCTCCATATATCATACTCATTCATTTTCGTTTCACTTCATATTTTTGCCCTGGTCACCCACGCCCCATGAGCAGTTGCTCTATGCCCCACCTGTGGGACCGGCCCCACACTTTGAGAACCACATGTTCTTGTTACATGGACAATACTTCTTCAGCCGTTTTAAAATCATTCTGATTAGATACTCCTACTTAACTGGTTACATGGCCGCTTAATAAAGTGATCTGATAAGATGCTTGTTTTACTGTACATGCCCCTAAACATTTAAATAGAATCTAACTTTTTTGATATGTGCAAAGTGGTTCTGCTTGCTGTGAAGCATCTAATCTGCAGGAAATAGAAGAAGAAGACGAAGAAGAATCCTTTCGACCATTAAGGCATTCAACAATCCTTTAACAATCCTTTAATCTTTTAAGGTTTCCAACAACGAAGCTGTATCAGCCACAGACCAGATTTGTCTTGCTACCTCCCAGAAACTGGTTAATGTCACCTAATGTTATTTGCATGGCAGGCAAACACACACACACAACCCCTCTAAACCAGATTGCAAATTCCTTCCAACTGAGGCCAGTCTCTTCCAACTGAGGTGATTACATGATGCATTTTTAATCCTGATTGAGCTATTATTCTGATTGTTGGTGGAATATTAGGATCCATGTTAATGCCACTTATGTTCACCAGGTAATCTCTATCTTTGTCTGTCTGTCATTAGGTTCTGAGCAGGTATTGTATAGTGGATTTTTAGAG
Source organism: Lutjanus campechanus (assembly GCA_027495735.1). Lineage (NCBI taxonomy): Eukaryota > Metazoa > Chordata > Actinopteri > Lutjaniformes > Lutjanidae > Lutjanus > Lutjanus campechanus. The sequence goes on from JAJHUR010106115.1 coordinate 43,627, forward strand.
GTTTTTGCTGAAATGAGCTACTAAAAAAAAAAAAAAAACAACGCTCAAGAGAGCAGTGAGTGTGAACCAAAAGAGTCAAGTTGTGAGCTGTAAAACCAAAAAAACAAAAACAATTAGCTAAATGATGTTTAAAAAGCTCAGAGGAGTTGAGAGGAACTGCAGAGTCTGATGATAATTTTCTTTGGGTTGTTAATAAGCAATAGTTTAATATTATGTGAAATAAACAGAGTTAATTGAGAAGACTGACACCATGCCTGGGTGTTAAGTATGGAGCGACAGCCAGGAGGTGATTAGCATAGCCTAGCATAAAGATTAGAAGCAAGGGGAAACAGTTAGGCTGGTTCTCTCAAAGTTTAAAACATTTCTCGCCAGGACATTACCTTTAAAGCACAACAGTTCATCCATCTGACCAGCTCCTCTGTACAGCTGGTTGCCTGGCAACTCCATGGTGATAATAAGACGCTGAGAAGTTACTGCTCCCAGCTTCTGTCCACAAAGACACAGTTACAGTATGTAATCCTATGTTTTAACTTCAGACAGAGCCAGGCTAGCTGTCCCCTCTATTTTCAGTGTTTATGCTAAGCTAAGCTAATCATCTCTTGACTCTAGCTTCATTCTTGACACACAATCACAAGACTCGTATTGATCTTCTCATCTAACTCTCTGAATAAATCAAGTAAGCATGTTTCTCTTTTAAAGAAACAGTTTTCTTAGTTCATGTTTTCATATGGGTGTTTTCTTGAAGGTAAAATCCACCCTTGCTGTCATCCATAACTTTGATTAGTGCAGTATTTCAAACACAAGAGGCAGATTTTTAAACAGATGCCAGTTTTAAATTCTTATATGACACTAATGAGGTCCGTAATGGCTCTAACACTTGGCAGAGAACTTAGAGGAAAATGAAAAGCAGCCTGCGGAGGAAAGCAGCAGATCAGACTCTGGGAATACGGGAGGAATTGGTTCCTTGATGCAGATGATTAGTGCAAACTACAGACAAATGTGAAGTTCTGAGAGGGGCATTTAGAGCTAGAGGAGCTTTCTAATGAGAAATAATTACATACACACACACACACTCACACACACACATGTATCCAGGAAGTCAGCGCTGACACTTCAACTCTAAAGTGCCACCCCACCTTTTTTTGCATTAACTTTAATGAGGAAAGACACTGTTGAAAAGAAGCCCTGTGTGCCTATAGCTCAACAAAAACACATTTAATTAAAGCCAATGCTGTCAGATCAGACAGTATTGAATTTATCTCTCCCAAGCTTGAAGTTTCTAATGAAAGTTTTCTTATTTGACCACATTAAAGACATGTGTACCACACGTGGATGAAGGCGAGGTCACAGATTCAATCCACTTAACAGCGAATTTGTCCATATCTTTCCAAGCAACCCTGATGATGATACTGAGCCTTGATTCTGGAAACACGAAACTTGAACATGCTCAACCTCCGTATCTTGGAGTAAAAATATTCCTCATTTCCTAATTCTTAATTTCATGATTACCCTCACACTGAAGCGTCTGTTAAATTACACATATGGTGGCCATGAGGTGCAGAACGCAACAAAACAACTCAACAAACATTCGAAGATTTAAGGAAACAATGATATTTTAGAAAACGCAGTGCCAAAGCATATTGCATGATTCCTCTTCAATAAATCAATCAAATCAAAAGTCTGTCAGTGAATCAAAGCTTTCACTGCAGTATGCACAACAATCTGGCTGCACTTAGTTTTGGACAAAAACACTGAAGCTACTAAAATTGCATGTTTTTTCCCTTTTGAACAAAGGTGCTCGAGGCACTGTCACAAAAACAAACAGCTGCATGTCTCAACTTCTCTTTTTTCTTTCAGAACCACAAAAAGAAGTGCAAAATGTTGTAAAAATGCCTGGAGGGTGGATGGAACCATGTGACTGACTATAAAGACAGGGTAAACACCTGTGCAAGATCAACACAGAAGAAAAATAAGCAAAATTTGCCCTACTTCCATTTTTTAAAGCCGCTGGTTCAGAGAGTGACATAATCAGCATACAATCAGAATAAAAAATGAGAGGAATAGTGGGCACGATCTTCTTTTGTGCCTCAGGGTCATACTGAGTATGTCACTCAGACTGAACTTTCTTTTCACCAGCAGATTATTCATTCTCATGTTCTGTACATTATTTTCACTATTTTCACACCATCATGGCTGTGTTAAAGACAGAAGTAGTTCACTTTGCATTTATCATATTGCTAGATGTAACATGTTTTTTTTAAAATATGGACTGGACCGCATCTTAGTACTTTAGAGTTTGCTTCTTCACCCTTTCATACACAGAAACACACAGGCGAGCTAACACGCAACAGGGTTGCCAGGTCTGTGTAACAAAAACAGCCAAATGGCAGATCAAAAACAGCCCAATGGCCAATACAACCAGCCAATACCATAACTCAAAATATTCCCCTGCCAAACCATATACAGTGCTTTTCAAGTCCAATAGAACTGTTATTGTCGCCAAATATATTGAAATAGCTACACAGTGAGACGATAAATGTTTCGTGTGGCCGAATTAAATGCAGTTTTTCCTAAATAAATGTTTTGGCTTTGTGTTATAGTATATTATCATAAATACAATCTCTGTGAATGTTTAGATGCACAAATTAACCCGTTGCTTTGTCTTTTCACTTTCTCTACCCTTTTCCCTCCTCCACCCTGTGTGGGCATGACACGTTGTGTGTGTGTGTGTGTATGTTTATGTGGGCATGCATATTATTTAAATTAAATATGGATTTATAGATATTGTTCATATAATTTTCATGCAAAATATTGATGCAAAATTGCCAATTCAACCCTTCAAAAGTAGCCCAGTTCCACAGAAAAACCACAGACCTGGCAACTCTGCCATTCAGTGGGAGGTTCAGTGTCTTGTCCAAGGACACCTAGACATGTGGGCAGGAGGAGCCGGGCATCGAACCACTAACCACCAACCCTGAGGTTCGACACGCTCTGCCGACCCCTGCTCCACCTCCTGATGTCTATTTTCTAGTTAATAGTTGCTGTGTGGTCAAAGTATGCAGTCGTCAAGCCAAACCCTTGAGGAAAACAACAATCTGGCCCTAAAAGACTGTCTTACTGGCAAATTCTGATTATAAAACCTTTTCTAAAGTCTATGAGTGGCATCAGCAAAAAAGGGTCAGTGTACTGGCAAGAAACTGGTGACATGATACATATCACAATACAGGGGTTAGATCTAAATATATTGCTACATATTAGGATATTGTAATGCTATATGATATGTTGTGACTTTTTTCCTAATTTTAGGGAAACTGTCAGTAGAAATAACACACTACCATATTCATAAAATGTGAGTTAAAAAAGTTTACTTGTTATGCAGTCAGAACAGTGGGATCTGCATTTGTATTTATCACAGTCCCCATATCATCCAACTTCCTTGCATTACTTTTTGTGCAATTTGAGCAAAGGCAAGATTTGTGCTTACATCCTCCAGCCTCAGTTTAGGTTGTTGCGTTAACGGAAGAGTCAAATGGCTGAAGATAAATCACAACACTGCCACAAATCTTTGCATGTAAACTATTTATTAAAAATCAATACAATGTTTTTGAGAGTCGACACAATTACACAAAGGATAATGTCACGATACTAAAGTGTATCAATATTTTTTACACCACTTAAAAAAAGCACTTCCTCTAAAGAAACCCCCTTGGATGCATAACTTTCTGAGTTTGGAGTCCTAATTTTTGTCAATCAATTTAAAACAGCTGCATTGATTTTTAGATCCATGTTCCCAACCTATAGACCTACAAATTCCTACAATGGCACTGATTGGTTCGTTTGCTTATCCAATGAGGGAAATGGCCTCTCAAGAAAGCAAGACCAGGCCTTTGGATCGCTCAGCAAAATTTGACATGCGTGCAGCGATGTGGAAACAGGCTACACTGTATGTAACACTCATCATCTCCCCTGGTTCATGGCCTCCGATGAACTGTGCTTCTCTCCGAGATCAATAACCAACCAGACGCTTGATGACGGGGGGAGGGATAGTTTGACAATTATACACAGCTCGATCTGCTGGCCTTTTACATATACATACACACACACACACACACACACACACACACACACACACACACACATATTTACATCAGCAATACAGTGCCACAGTCGCTGTGGAAACCATTCAGACCAGTGTAAATGCTCTCCAAATTATTTGAAGGGCTTGTGTCTCTCTGAGAGCACAAGAGGCAGAGAGACAGGCAGTACTGTAGCTGTGTGTTATTTGTGTGGCTGCATTGTGGCTCACTGTGGGGGTGTGATACTGCAGGTTGCTGGCAGACTCACTCTACTGCACAGAAAAACAGTGAGATGCAAAGATGGAGGGCCCTCTCTTTTTACTTTATCCTACCAAACCCTCACCCAAGGAATAAAACCTGGGATCAGACCGAACTCTGAGATTTTTGATAATATAAAAGACACACATGCGGCCTCATAAGCCACAAAATGTCACTGTTATTTGGCTTATTCTTCTTCTGTGTGCACGGATATGTAGTTAAACAGTTTCATAGCCGCTCACGAGGTTTCAGCTGAGGGCAGATTCAAAATAACCCTAATTAAACATCACAGCTGTAGTGCGAGAGTGAGACAGATGTGGAGAGAGAGTGAGACAGTCAGTGAGAGTGTGTAAAAAAAAAAAAGAGAAGGAGAAAAGAAGACATGGAAGAGACAGGTTTTACGCTTGTATCAGTGCCAATATAAGTGGTTGGAAGCACATGTAATTTTGCCCTGAAAAAGACAAATTTGTCCCCCTTTCATCATCATTAATAACAACCCTATTACAGAAATAAGGACATAATCTTCTTGCTTTATGTACGACTTTATTAAAACCACACTCCACTCCATCTCCTAGCTTTCCTTAAAGCCTCTCCTCCATCTGAATACATCTGGAATGAATTGTCTTTACACATAGTGTACATTTAAAGAGATGGATATCTGCTGTATAAGTAGGTGGGAGTCCATGCAGATGAATATTTTCTGAGTGATAATGATTGGTGGTTATTTTTGAATTGTGCATCCACTTAGTGTCTCTTTAATACTTGCACAAACTGTAAAAAGTCAGTGCTCTCCAGTGTGTCCCTGCCCCTGCATTTTAATGGGCATGATGCCTGTGCACACACATGCACGCAGTCCCTGAGGCCAGCTGAAAACTGGGATCAGAAACAGAAATCATCCTGTTTCATCTGTGATTACTTACACAAAGCAGAGGTAGTTTTTTTCTATAACAAATATTGATTATTTTCTTGATATAACCACGAGATTGATGATATACTGGTGACCGGTGCATGTGTGTTTCATTTTTTCTCAATGAAATGCATGTGCAAATGGTAATTCAAATGTTTCCTAGCAACAAGATCGACCTAACTGTTGGAGCAACAGTGCTGAGGCAACTTCCAGGAGCTCAGTCGCCAATAGATTGCCCCAAATATTTCCTGCTTCACTGCTTTCAAGAGCATAGCTGTCATTTCAGGGGTGAGGTGTGTGTGTGTTGGAGGGTATGTCTTAGGTCGGCAGTCTGGGGGTCCTCTTCAAAGAAATTTTGAGCGTCAAGCACTTAATTTCCTTAATTCTGGTGAATTTTACGCACCTATTTGTGCCTTTTCTGCATCAGTTCATGGTGGAAATGTCTTAATTTAATTGTGTAAAAGAAAACACAAAAATATATGCAGAATATACTGGAATGTTACCAGAGCCATTCTGTAGTGCTTTCAAATAAGGCTGCAACTATTGATTATTTTCATTATCAATCGATCAGTCCTTTACTTTCTCAGTTAATCAATTAGTCTACATCTTAAACGTCTTGTTTTGCCCACAACCCAAAGATATTTAATTTACTATAATAGAAGAGTAAAGAAACCTAAAAATATTCACAGTTGAGAAGCTAAAATCAGAGGATTTGGATTTTTTTTTAACAAAATGACTCAAAATGAATAACTGATTATCAAAATAGTTGAAAATTAATTTAATAATCACTAAATAATTGATTAATCAATTAATTGTTGCAGTTCTACTTTAAAATATTTATTCTCCTGAAGACAATTTGATGTTATCCCTGCTGAGTCAGTAGTGAGCATGATTTACTCTTCTGTCTTTGTTTGGGGAAGTAACCTCTTAAAATTTGCATGTGGCACTAATTCACATCAAAGAATTCATTTAAATTTATTTTTAAACCCCATTAATAGCTTATTTGTGTTTCAGTGAGATTTTTGCTCATTTTCAATACTTTCTGCACATCCGAAACATATCCCACGCATTTGTGTTTTGGATGGATTTTTTCTAAGTCACATACATCTCAATGCATTTTAGTCATAGCCAATTAAGACAGTGATCAAATCTACTAGAGAATGAGACCATGTTAAAGCCTCTAAATAATTCTGGAAAACATCAACATTTGGCTCCAAATTTTAAATCTATAAAAAGAGTCAAGACAACAAAATCAAAAGACTGCAGCCATTTCCTTTGAGGTTGCAGGCTGTTGCCGCCTACTTTATTGGAGGCATTGTTGCATAACAGTTGCATTCTAGCAGTTCATCAAAATAAAATTCTTCTCCTAGCTTCATGTTTTTATTAAGGGGAACAAATGCACATGCTCTAGTGTGGACTGGAGATACAACTTCAGGCACTGCAGTTAAACCAAGGGTCAGGTGGCCGGAGCGTAAAAATGAATAGGGTGCGTCTCCCCAGCGAAACAGAGAGGCTGTGTGTGCATTAACGTATGATGCACTGCAGCGTACTTTTTAATTCTGTTTCAGTTTTTAAGTTTTGCTGCTTGAATTCCCCACATATTTGCTGTAAGAGAGTATGAAAACAAAACTGAAAGCGGCATCTTTAATGATTAAAGTAAACTGATAAAGAAAATATTCAAACATCAATGCAACACAGAAAGAAATAATTTAAAAGGTATTACAGCCTACAGGGACGGGTACGGGTGTGGGTGAGGGTTTCTAAAGTAGAGAAAATATTACATGCAGATGTGTGGCAGGTCAGTTATTGATGCATATATGTTAACTCAGAGCCCATCTGCGCTCACTAAGGTGTTCTAAATATTGAGGAGCACGTGTCGCCTGCACCCCACCCTAAATCTACACCTATGCTATGAAGTCATGAAGCCCTAAACGTTTTTGGCCCTGCAGGATTCTGTATTACTTAAACCCACAGAGCCTGTAGTTCAGATCTCATGGTTTCCGAAAGACACTGAACGTGCCACGATCTGGTGTGTTTGTGTGTAAATAAGTAAAGCATAAGACATCTACATTATTATCAATGTTTCAGGCAGAATTAACATTTCAATTAATGTAAAAATAATAAAAATTTATTGAAGTGACGGATCAAGAAAACATAAAATGACTTTATAGCAGTCATGGGGTTTAATGAAAGAACCTGTTGCTCCATTACTGTAGTGGCCTCCCACTGTCAGACTTTGAGCTATGAATAAATTTCAACCTTGTTTGATTAATCCACATAAAGTAGTGTTCAGAATGAGTCAATTGAATTTATAATGAATATGTGACAGACTATTGGTTTCACACTTAACAGGCTGAAAATTAAGCACATTTTGTGGCTTCGGGCAGCAAAATTCATGAATTCAGACGGAAAAAAGTGAGCAAAAAAGAAATATAAGTGTGACTGCTGAAACCTGATTTTTGTTTGTTTGTTTGTTTGTTTTGAATTGGAAAAAAGACATGCAGTGGGAAACCTCTCTCCCCTACAAGAGCCTGCTCCCATTTGAACATGAGAATCTCTGGGGGATGGTCACCTGCTCAGGGAAGCTGCACTTGACACTGCAGGGCTTGGTGAAACTGTGGAGAGCAGAGAGGCTGAGCTGCTGCAGCCACTTTAGTCTGATGCTGCAGGAGCCACTTGCTCTTTTCACTGTACATGGGCGTCAGTTTGAGCGTGATGAAACAATCTGATCTTGTAGTTTTCACCATTATGCTTTTAAAAAGTGTATTAAACGAGAGAAATAATCTAAATCTATAAAAATCACAACATATTAGATTCCCTAGTATTTATTTGTCCTTTTGCTACATCAATTTGTCCTGTCAGTGGGCTTTTGATTTGATTTTTGGAAGTTATACCATCAGATTAGAAACAATGTGGGACTTTCATTCACAGCAGGGTTTAGTGGATTGCTCCTTTTAAACCTCTCACCTGCTTCTCCAGCGCTTCCTTCCCGGTGGTGGACATCTTGGGCGCCGGCGCGCGCTCGCAGGTGCATCCTTCCAACAGGTAAATCCCGGCAGGCCGTGCGCTCTGCTCGTTCTCGAAGTAGAAGAGGACATTCTGGTACAGGGCGAAGAACTTCTCGTGCCAGCGGCTGTTCTCCGCCGTCTTCTTGCTCAGGTAACCGCGCTTCGTGCCCTCTTTACGCGCGACCACCGACAGAAACAACGCGTGTCCTTCGTTGTAGCGGACGCTCTTCTGCATGTTTGTCGTTCGGTTTTGGAAGAGAGAAGAAAAGTAGGACAGTCGGAGCTTTCACCGCGGGCCCATGGTCGCCTCGCCGGGGGTTGCGTGCAAACTTTCCCACCGAGAGACGCGCGGCGGCTCAGCGGCGCCGTGGCGCACGAAAAAGTTGCCCCGCTGACGGGAGCGCGTCTGCAGAGGAACTCATAGTGAAGATGTCCGAGTCCCACACAAGCACTACAATAAATCCATGCTGCTCGCTTCTATTAATAAACAACAAGTGAGAAGAAGAAGGAGAAAGCGAGAGGCGTGTGGTTCACCAGTGGACAGTGAGGACAGAATCACAGACAGGGACAGAACCACAGAGTCGGTCGGTGATAAACTGTAATCCGCTTTGACACTGGTTAACTCTCTCTCCACACAAACACTCACGCCCACTAGGTCTCTCTATCGTGCTCTCTCTCCGCTGATGCGCGCTGATCTTGGAGTTACAGGCGGAATTAAAGGCGGAGCGTGAGTTGGTGTGTGAGTGTGTGTTTGGGAGTGAGAGATAGATACAGAGATGTAATGTAGATTTTCTCAGTAGCAAATGTTGTGATTTGTTTCCGCACTACAAACACTGTCACTAATAAACACACGCTTAAAAAATACGTTAATGGAAGAAGAAAAAAAATACCTTGAGAAAAGCCTTTAGATCAACTATTCAACGCGTTTTAGTGCCTTCACTTTGTGCCCCACGAGAAGAAATATTCTCATTGTAGAGCCTTCAAAATGAGCTTGAATGACGGCTAATAGATTGTCTCAAGTGGTGTAACTTGAGTTTGTATCGTTTGGGGCTGAAGACTACAAGTTTAAAATCAAAATATTATAGGAGTTTGGAGTCAGTGAGTTTACAGACCTCTGTAGCCTCTCCTCATCTCTGCTTGAGGCTAGTGCTGGGTAATGTGGACAGAATAAAATAATCCAAAATTTTTGACATTGTAGGGATGACTATAGGCGTTTTCACAAAATATTAACACAATGAGGATTTTGATGAATAATCATCAGTAATGTGAATATAATGACTATGTGGGTAAAGGCAAATACAAAAAGATGCTGGGACGCTTTAACATAGACAGAATGCAATGATTTGCAAATACTTTTTGACTTGCATTCGACTTTTAATCGACAACTGAACACAGACAAAGACAAGATACTCTCATTCTGAATATGCCTGCAAAATGTTTTTTTTTTTTTTAAAGTGGGATGGGGAGAACAGAAGACTGGAAAAGTTGTGGAATGTTCAAAAACACCTGTTTGAAAACTTCCGCAGGTAAACAGGTTAATTATTAACAGGTGACAGTATCATGATTGGGAATTAGAGGGGCGCCCTTGAAAGGCTCAGTCAGTCACAAACATATATGGGGTGAGGTTCACCACTTTGTGAAAAACTGTGTGGGCAAATAGTCCAACAGTTTAAGAACATTTCTCAACACAAAAGTGCATTGAATTCAGGGATTTCACCATCTACAATTCAAACCATTAAAAGATTTGAAGAATCTGAAGAAATCTCTGCAGAGGAAAGACCAAAAATCAACACTGAATGCCCCCGACTTTTCACACCTCAGGCAGCCCTGCATTAAAACCCACATAACTGTATAAATGATACTACAGTACATAGGCATGGCATGGTTAACTGTCACATCTGCGAAGGCCCCATTGATGCTGAAAGGTACATACAGGTTTTGGAGAAACATATTGTGCCATCGAAATGACGTCTTTTTGAGAGCTTATTGTCTTGTTTATTCCAGCAAGACAATGCCAAGACACATTTTGTGACTTTATAGTAAAAGAGCTCAGGTACCAGACTAACCTGCCTGCAGTCCAGACCTGTCTCCCACTGAAAATGTGTGGTGCATTATGAAGTGCAAAATAACAGAGACCCCTGGACTGTTGAGCACCTGAAGTCATGTGTCAAGCAAGAATGGGAAAGAATTTCACTTTCAAAACTTCAACAATTAGTGTCCTCGGATCCGAACACTTACTGAGTGTTGTTAAAAAAGTTGATGTATGACAGTGGTAAATGTGCTCCAGTTCCAACTTTTTGGGAACATGTTGCAGGCATCCAATTCAGAATCGGTGTATATTTACAAAAACCCAAAAAGTTCATCAGTTTGAATATGAAATATCTTGTCTTTGTACTGTATTCAATTGAATACAGGTCGAAAAGTGTTTGCAAATCATTTCATTCTGTTTTTATTTTCATTCAACACACTGTCCCTTTGGAAATGGGGCTTCTAACAGAACAGTCTGATAAGTTAAGAAAATTACAGTAATTTACTATAATTCCAATATCCAAAATCTATAATCAAAAATAATCAATATCTCTTCTCATATGATATTGATATATTATCGATATATTGCCCAGCTGCCCTGCGATGAACTGGCGGCTTGTCCAGAGTGTACCCTGCCTCTCACATACCGTCAGCTGTGACAGACTCAAGCCTCCTGCGACCCGTTACGGATAATGAATGAATGAATTAATTAATATTGCTCAGCCCTACTTGAAGCTAGTGGATCAAGGCTACATTAATAGCTTCAAGCGTAATTGGTGGAGTTGCATTGTGGGTAATTTAGGTGCCACATATTGACAAGGGAGATGAATGAGTGGAATAAAAAAAAAGACAACATTTTTGGTTCTGCTGCATCAGTCTTTTTAACTGTCCATCATGATTTCAACAGTGTTACAGTAGTACGATGCTGAACTGGTGGAGTTTAAAGGTCAAAGAGTGGGAGCAGTGTGACCAGTTTGTCTTTTTTTTACTTTAATCACCAAACACAGTCACGTAACATGTAGTCTGGTAAGTAAAATCTTAACAATTAGGTTACAGTACATGATGATGGGGATAACCAAAACTGGAGATGGTAAAAATCCATCTCACAAACTGACAAACAAACAAAAAGAGCAGCAATGATCAGTCTAATCATAGATGAGCCCTTTCTAAAACAAAAATGTCTTTCTTTGAGGATGCTTATTCACTTATTGCTAGTTTCTCTCTTCTTTGCGTGTTCTGTAGTGTTGACTACAGCGATGTCAAAAGTTTGACTGCAGCCACTCCATGAGAGATGATCTGTCCGCGACGCTCCAAAGATCCAAGAGAAGTTTCTTATTCTTCCTACAAAGACAAAGAAACAAAGACATGGAAATGTTTCCTCAACAAAATGCTGTATATAAAACTATTGCATATCCTCACGTAGCCCCACGTGTGTTCAGCCTTAATACATTGTCCTCTGACACACAGCTGTGTGAGAGTACAATGAAATCCCTGTTCTTAACCTCTGAACAGCAGCTCAACTCCTCTGTGTACGATTACTGTGTACTCAGCATGGCTTCACTCCAACAAAGGACAAACATTTCATATAGTGAGGATTACCCTGATAGAGAGGTATGGTTCTCTCTGTGTGTGTGTGTGTGTGCGCGCGCTGACAGATATTTCATATGGTGAGGATTAGTTAGGAAGACGTTAAGCAGCACTCAGCTCCCAGCAGGCTGTCTGTTATGGAGCAAGGAGATGCCATGTACAAATTTACAGAGACAGAAGAATGTGTTTGGAGGAAGTGCAATATGCCGACGCTTTGGCAGGAAAAACACCAAAGAATTTGCCGAATTTCCACTTTCTAACTTGATCGCTATGCCTGGCACTGTGTGGTTCATCGTAATAGAAAAACTTGTCTACGTCAGCATTAAAAAAACTCATATTTTCTCTTACTTTTCCAATTTGTGTGCACTAACACATTCTTCTTAATACTTGTAAAAATCAGCCAACCATGTGAAAATAAGAAAATATGCCACAACAAATATGTGACAAAACTTGTTAAAGGATCTCAGTTTGGTTTGATGAGGAATTTGGTTGACAATTCTAACACATTTACATTAATTAAAATGTTTTTTTTAGCCAATAACATGATTAGGAACATTCAATTTAAGAACTTAAAACATGTAGTTTAGAACAGTCATTCCCAGAGACTGGGTCGTGACCCACAGGCTCACCAAATAAAATAGACTATGGAAGAAATTCTGTAAATTTAAGATTTATATCTGCTTTACGCCATTTATAAAGCATTTAAAATGTGTATATTATTTTACTGATAGAGGAAATAAACAGAGCCTGTTATTTCACCTGAATGTACTTGTTTTGTCTCATGTATGAGGTGGGCTAAAATGTCCTAGATTGTTTTCCTGATGAGGAAATTAAAAGAAAATGAGACAGGCTGTTAACTCAACATGATGCACTTATTTCTCATCTATAAAGTATTTATTATTTGTATATGTTTTCAATAACGTGTCAAGATATAAGGTGATGTGGAAATTAGAGTAAAAATAGTCTAAAACAAATGAACTCTTTCTAACATTTGCTGATAATTGTGAATTAGGACGTGAGGGATTGAAACCATGACATTTTGCTGCCTAAACCAAAAAATAAGTGCGACCATTTCACAGTGTTAACCACACTTAATTTTGTCACCATGACAACGAAGGTCACCAGACGTGCTCCCTACAGATGTTAATGGGAAGGACTGGCGTATCACCTGCACGCAAAATTGGATTTGGATTAAAACTTGAATATACTGTCTGAGGCTCCACCCAGAAGTTTTACAAGGTCTGACAACCATTTCTATCCTATTATCCATTTCTATTCCCCCCCAACATAATGTAATTCATTATGTTTTTTTCTAATACATGCTAATCACTGTGTGTTGAAGTGGTACATGACTTTTTGTGTTTCCATGTCTTCCATCTTATTTTGGAGTAATGGGTACTATTGCGTGTTTCCAATTTGAGAAAATCAATGAAAATATTTCAATAATAAAACTGGATTTTGCATATGTACTGCACACTATGAAAAAGTCTAAAGTCGTGTTGTTTGTACACAGATTTAAGAGAGTGTTGGAATAAAACAGGCCAATTTTTTACAGCAGAAAACTAAATGAATCTGCTTGTGGGTCTCTCTCGCTCTCCCTCTTCTGTGAAACTCCTCCATGTCAGACGTGTTCAGACGTGTTAGCTCAAGAATCAAATCAGGTTCATTTGAGTGTTAAACTTAAATAAACACTCAATTTAGTGTCAGTGGAGCTGCCTTGAGTTTTATTTCTTCATGACACACGTTTGACTCTTAGTTTTCAGCTCCGTGTGTGCTTAACAGAGCTCAGAAAACTCTCCAAAAGCGCAGCACGAGGATATACAGCAGTATTTCACTTCCCTACAGTTGGAGGACTTGTGAGAGACAGATTAAAGGGACAAATCAAAGCAGCACAGGACAGCATCACATGGGTCAAAAACACTGGATCCCACGTTTCCCATAATGCAACGTGATAGTGTTCATTGGTTGCATTCAGAGCCCCCTCATTCGTTTGAATGAAGACCAGCATAAAAGTTGATCCAGGTTCAGACTCACAATCATCATGGCAAAAGATAAAATAGTTGCCTTCATAATAACTTTCCAGAGTTGTAAAATCCTGAGTATTAAAAAATATACTGCAGTGTTTTGGTGTCTGATAATCCTCCAAATTCAAAGATCTGGTACTCAAACTAGACTTCCTGGATTTCGGCTCAGTTGTTTTTACACTGAGGTGTTTTCAGTCGGAGCGCCCACTTAGACCCTCCCTGCCAGATAAACACTCATGTCTTTGAAACTCCACACCTCCAGTTTGTAACGCAGGACTTCTGTTTTAATCTTTTTGGTCTCAAAACCCAAACCAAGATAATACTGATGACAAAAAAAAAAAAAAAACACTTTGCGATTATTTTGACAGATATTGTCATTGCAATATGATTCAAATTCAGAAGGAATGCATCATAATTTTCATTTTTATTTAAAAAACTCTTATTTCCATGATGATGTGACATTTGTTGGAGTCTGTAACAAACAAACATGTCTTCTTACATCTGGAGATCAAGATTTGTTGGCCAGTGCATCTCAGCAGTTCTACATCACTTTAATATAATGCTTTTTGGGTCACACATTTTTCCTTCCTAAAAAATTGCAGATAATATTTCATTATGCAGCCCTGGACAGCACCACCCAACTATTTTTCAGCCAATATCTTCCCAGATTTTAAAAAGCTCCTCCACAAAATAAATTATCCAAATGATTTTAGAGGCTGAGTTGTCCTCCTCATGACTGGTAAGCTGATCTCTATTTCTAAAAATGAGTGGATTCCCACTTGAAGAAATAGTCACGGTAAATAAGTGCGTTCACTCTACCTCCTGGCATTGACCATGCTCTCCAGCTCTCGGGCTTTGCGTGCAGCAGTGTGTAGTATGGGGTCTGGGATGTCAGCCAATCGGGCAACATTAAGGCCATAACTCCGCCCTGCAGCTCCTTCAGTTAACTGGTAGAGAAAGGTGATGAACTCTGGTTGAACCTCTCCATCTGTCAACACACACACATTCAAGTATCCACAAAGTGTGAAGTGATAATGAAATTATCAAATTAAGATTGCTAAAAAGAAAAAAAAAAAAAAAAAAAAAAAAAAAAAAAAAAAAAAAAAGGCCACCGGAAAACACTGAAAGCATTTTCATGCACAAAAATCCACACACACGTACCGTCAGTGTCAGCGGCGATGTCGGGTTCATTGAGCAGGAAAGCCATGTGGTAGTTAGACACATGTTCAGGATACACCCGCTCCAGCTCACACAGAGGAGGATAATGGGTCACAAACAGGGTGAGGGCTTTCACCTAAGAAAAGGAAGGAGAGAGTGAAGTGTTAACATCTAGAAAAATCTACATCACAGAGTCTGTAGCAGCTCTTCGGCCTTTTACACCTGGTATCAAAATGTAAAGGATCAGGAAAACTGCATAAACAGGGCCAACCGTGTGTAAATGCAAACCTTGTGTACATTGTGTTCACATTGGTAAGAAAATATCCAGCCGAGGGGGAAGAAAACTGTATGTGCTCTGTACCGGCCTGCAAAAGAAGCTAGTCACTTCTGTTGTTTCCGACAGTCGTGGAAGACGTTTCTCTGGTAACTAGGAATAAAAAAAGTAAGTACAGGCTGTACAGTAATGTCACTTGTGGGGACCCTCCACCTGCCATGTTTGGGTTTACTGACAATACAAGTACCACCTTCCCACCTACTCACCAGCTTTGCATGGTGCCTGTGAAAACTGAGATCTGATCACAGTGTGCACAGAATACAGACAAGAAAATCACATAAAAACTGGAGTCAATGTTAAGATACTGTTCTTGTTGTTTGTTATTATCAGTTTAACACATTCAGATGCAGAGCACATTTGATTACCACGCGTAAGAAAGGTCATGTTTACAGATGTAATGATCGATCACACATGAAAATCAATGAACCAAAGCCCAATAAAAAAAGTAATGGAACAGAAACATTCTCATAAACATGGTGACATTTAGCAAATGTAATGTTTACCATGCTCACCTGTTTATGTTAGCATGCTAATATTTGCTAATAGCACTGCACACAAAATTCAGCTGGGGCTGATGGGAATGTCATTAGTTTTTGGAGGTATTTGATCATAAATCAAAGTACTTTGACCCAATGGCGGCTCTAGATTAGAGGTTCAGGCATCCCTAAAGTTCAGCAGTTCATCCAAAGGGGGGACATTAAGGCCTCCAATAAATTTCATAGTAATCAGTCAAGTTGTTGTCAAGGTGTTTCACTCAAAACCACAAATATCAACCTGCAAGTATCAGTTGTGTTTAAGATAAAAGTGAAGGGAAGTCAGTAGGGACCATGAATGTCCGTGATTAAGACTTGGCTTTTCTCTTAAATGGGACAGAGCACAATCAGCATTCATCCATCGGTCAAATGACTGCAGCAGTCTGTTATTTATCGGCTCCAGCTCTGATCAGCAGTCACAGAAACTTAACATCCTGGTGAACGCGCTACTTTTTGCCCCTTTTTGGTGGAGGCAATGAAGGCTCTTTTGCTCCTTTTTCATTCACATGTGCTGCTTGGTTTGACTCATTTTGACTCACTTGAAGGTGTGTTGTTATGACACACTCATGTTTACTTGAGCATCTGAACGGTGGACAAACATTTTAACTTAACATGACCCCTCAGGCTGAGAGCAAACATGAAACAGCAAATTACAACAGATACCTTAAAGTACAAACGGTGACACAGGAGAGAAAGTAAACTTCAACCCAGAGAGATTCGGTTAGAAGCTACAAAAGTGCTGTCTCGGCTTTCCAGTGCACATCACAAAAAAGACAGAAAGGCAAACTCATCTCTTGCAATGGGAAAAGGGTCTGATACGTCTGATAGGTCAATTATTTGCACACCGAGAGTCAATGCATGTCACTTGTAAGGCAAAGCAAGACTACTTTACTTTCATAGCACATTTCATACACCAGTGGAATTCAATGTGCTTTACAGGGTAATAAGAATACAGAAAAAGTTTAAGATTCACAATATAACAGAGATATACAAGAAATAAAGAAGAAAAGTGAACTAGTGCAGTTTAATCCGGTGACAATAAAAAGATAAAAGAACACAGAATTTAATTGTGCACTTGAACAATGTGGCAGTATTTTCTAACTACAAACAATTTCCTAAAAAATAGAGAGTCGGCAGTGTGCAATATGTTTTTTTTTTTTTTTGTTTGTTTTTAGCTTTGACTTCAAAATGGCCAGGCGGGGCTTGTCTAATATCATCTGGGGGGTTATTCCAGGACTGTGTCGCATGAACAGAATGCTACTTTGCCGTCCTTTGTTTTTATTATTGGGACACAAATCAATCATATGTAAAATGTCTTGATGTCTTAATTCATTGCACTTCAGGCAGTGTTTTTTCGCTGCGTTTATCGTACATGTTCATATCGCAATGGCAATGAAAACTTGTTGGGCAGCACCAATGGGCCTGCAACCTGTGACCAAGGATCACATGTGGACTGTGTGTGGCAATCACTGTGGTAGATACTGAGATATTTCAGTGAATAAGTGGAGACGTTGACCTGTTGGTGGCACTGGAGGAAAACTCACCAAAGTTGTGAGGATGCACTCCCA
>JAJHUR010106116.1:0-16385 GCA_027495735.1 Lutjanus campechanus
TTTTTAATTTTGTCCAGTTGTGAGAAGCTCCTCCATTGTCTTTTTGTATCACATTGTAGGAGAATAGAGTTGCTTTAGTTTGCATCCTGACTGGTCTGTTTTAGTAAACGCTGTCGTGTGGAAACACTACAGACCAAAAACCTGATCAGATTTGGTGGGATGTGGATTTGGGACACAACTTTGTGACCGGGACCAATAAGGACTAACGAGGGATTAAGTGAGATGAAGCGTTAATCTGTAAACTGGGATTTGGTTTTACTCTTGTTCTCATGTTACTTCAAGATTAAAATCTGTCGCAGTTTGTTCACTTAATGTACAATATGTTTTACTACATAGGATCAAATTATACAGTCATTTTGTGCAATAATTGAACTGTTTAACTCTGTGCAATACACTGGCTACACTGGCATTACAACTGTAACTAAGTTCATTTACTCAAGTACTGTAGGCATACTTAAGTAAATGTGAGGTCCTTGTACTTAAATATTCCCATTTTATTCTAATGTATACTTCTACTCCACTACTTTTAAATTTGACGACATTAATCACAAGTTATTTTGCAGATTCAGATAATTAATATAACATATTAATCAACCAATAAATTAGGATTCATTATTATGGATTAAAGCTGAGGTAAGCAGTTTATTTTTGGCACCACTGGGCAAAAGACTTCTGCTCCTTTTGGCTTAAGAAAGTCTCGTCCATGATGGAGACTCTGGCCAATTACAGGTCGGTTATTTTATTAGTATACATAAAGACTGATCAACAATAGTCCATAATAATGACTGTGAAAAAGGACGAGGAAAACCAGCGACAACAACACACCCGTAACAAGCTTTACATTCCCCTTATTCTTATAAAATATAAATCAACTAATAACGTGCTTTACATTCACTGTCCTCATTTACATATTGTTTGTCTTGTTTTTCTCTGCAAGAAAAATAAAATTTCTGCTTTAAGATTCTATAAAGGACATCTACTCCCACCTCAATAAAAATTCGAGACACTATGAATATGTTAATTTTGTTGATTTTTTCCTTTACTTTTCTTGTGCGGTACAAAATGTCTCCTACTTTACTGTGAAGTTCATTCTCAGTGGTGGTGCACTGACTGTTTTTACATCAGTTGCAAGTTGGACCAGGATTGATTTCCAAACTAGCTGTGATGTCACAAGTCACGCTTGTAGGCCCGCCCCTTAAAATCAGAGTTTTAATGAGCACAGAGAAACTTTCTACTTCCAGCAGATCAATGTGAAAATATCCTCCTAGTGTCAAACTCTGCACAGAGAAGCTCAAACATTCAACTGTAGGAACAAAAAGAAAACTGATTTTTGTGCAGAGGAGGGCTTTAAGTAAGATTTTAAAGGGGCAGTTCACCCCAGAATCAATATATTTTCCCCTCTGGTCTGTAGTGCCATTGATCCATCTAAATAATTTTGGTGTGAGCTGCAGAGTTTTGGAGCCGTAAAACTAGATGACACTTAGTTTGCGGTGCTCAAAGCGCCAAAAACACACATTTGCTAAATTCAAGTGTCTTAAGATAATCCACAGACCTTGTTGTGAGCAGTTTCATGTCTGAACTACTTTCTTCCTAAAGTGAAATCTACCAGAACTACTTTCTTTCTGCAGTGCAATCTACTGATATCTGCTGTTTATATTTTATATATTTCACCTTGTCTATATTGTCCCTATCTGTCATATTTCCTCTTGTTTATACAGTATTTTTCCTATTTTTATATCTCCTTTTGTTGTCTTCAGATGTCTTTTTTTGTCTCTTTGAGCACCACAAGACAAGTGGCATCTAGTTTCATTATATAATTTAGTTGGGAGGGGAGACATCTCTGTGGCCAATATCTCCAGAACGCAGCAACTTGTAAATGCAAGAGTTTTACTTGTAACAAAGTTGTAAAAGTTGTGTGTTTCTTCCACCTCTGGTTATTAGTAAAACTCTCTGGTTTGTGAACTGGTTCCCACTTGAGGTCCTGGGTAGTTAACATGAGCAGCAGCAGTCACCGCGGCTGAACAGATGAATTAAAGAGCGCCATCTACAGAAACCCAAACCTGACAGGAGATCTGTGGATGTGCAGTGCATAAACACCACAGGAGTCAGCATCAAAGATGTTGCTAAAGCTCAAGGATTACCACCGTGTGTCCATACCGAACCCAATAACTGTGAAAAGCTTTGATGTTTGCTCAGGTGGCTGTTAAAACAATGTGCTGCTCTCATACTGCTCGCTTTCCTCTGCCAGCGTGGAGCTGAAAAGTTAAAGCTGGTTAATTGAACTTTTCCTCTAAACTTCAGGAACATTTTCAAAAAATACATATATTCTATTCAAAGTGCTTTATGCATGAGGCTGTTAAGTGAAAATGGATGAATATAATACAAGATGTTCACTGAGATTTCCTGTTCAAACAGCAGCACAAAAAAAAAAAACATTTCACAGCTGTTAAGTGCATGTCCACACTGGTAGGAAAAATGCATTCTGCTCTGTCAGAGGAGGAAAATCTAAATTGTCAGTATCTTTTCTGAGTGCTGTTGCATTGTATCATCTTGTATCTATTAAAAAAATGTTCCTACACAAGCTGCAGAGAACCTCTCACACCTGTCAGCACCAGAGATCACCCACACAATCTCTGCGTTTGTCTGTCTGCCTGCCCCGAGTAACAGCTCATCAGCTAGCATGCAGGCTCTGAGGACAACGACTATACCTCACACACACACGCGCACACACACACGCACAGATTCACCGCCTCCACTGCCACCCAGACCTGTGCACATCCATCATAATTATGCACAGCAGGAATTCAAATAGCTCTTCGTACTTCAGAGCAGAGGAACATTGTACCAATTTCCCTCCACATTATACAGCACAAACAAAACGAGGAACAAAAAAATCTATTTGGGTTATTTTTGTTTACTGGCTATGACATTGGAAATGCTTCGGTTAATTCGTCAGAAATGCAGGAAAAAAAATCTATTTGTGCTGCCTGATGAGTGTCACATGAAAACGCTGCAGCACAGAAGATTTGGAATACCTGCTGGAGGCTGCATCGACTTACTACACACACCCATCTCCAGCGTGTTTCTATCATAACCTGAGTGGGATACGTCTCCTTTTCTGTGACATTTTTCACTCCTCTAAAGAAAAACATAAAGCCTCCTCTTGGCTGTGTTTTCAGGCTTTAAAATGTTTTGCTTGTGACGAGAGACTTTCACTGATCACAGGTTTCTAAACTGATTGTTTAGGCTCAATCCCAAAACACTAGTGGACTCAGAGGGAGGGCAGGGGTGGCAATTGCCCCCCATGTGGCTGTCATATATGAAGAAAAATTCTCCTTTGGGTGCCCCTAATGGAGATGAATCATGATTGCCCTCTAGAGTGTCCTTCAATGGGCAGAACCTGATAAAGTGCTCTCCAGTGTGTCCTTCCAGTGGACAAAACGTGCTAATATGCATCACAGCTTTATTTTTATAGATTTATTTTGGTGCCCTTATTTTTTTGCCGCTGCCCCGACAGCCTGACTCTGCCACTGTTCCCAAAACTTCACTATTTGATGAGTGAGACTCAACAATCAACTATCTTTCTGCAGAATTGCTTACTGCACCTTTAAACTACCCGACAGTATATACATTGTTGAAATTAGCTTTTAATATTAGTGATGCTTACACAGTGATGCATCGATCATTAGAATCCAGTATACAATATTCTGAATAGGGCCACTTTGTATAATGAATACTTTTGTTACTATTGCTACTATTTTGATTCTAATACTTTTGTACATTTCATATAGAAGCAATGTAGTCATGAAAAAAATAGTCCAGCAGTCTAAATTGCAATTTGGAGCCAAAAACTGTGTATTAATTAGGTTGTAATCCAGTTTAACATATGATCTATGGTTGAAATGAGTTGTTTCCTCCTGCTTCCTCCTCATCAGACAGGGCAAAGACAGGCTGCAGGAGCTCTGCAGGAGCTCTGCAGGAGCGCAGGATGCATGCACAGTGTTTCCTGGTGCAAAATGCGGCAATATCGTACTGCGACAACAAAAATTATTGACAATAATAATAAGTGAGAACAAGTCCCACACTGCAGATTGATCAGCTGTTTATAACTCTGTCAGCTGGGTGTCAATGTTAAGTTCAGCTTGTTATCCTGAAAACAAAAGTCCTGTGCTTTGAAATAGCACACTGGACGAGTTTGGTGGCTGCCCGTCTCGCTGCTGCCAAACTCCATTAAAATTTTACTCGATTTAACAGTTATAACCATGTACGCCTTCTACAAGATTATTAATGATTTCTGATGACTCATAAACAGACACTGACTCATTCGGCGAACATTCAGCATTAATTTGAACTCTGATTAATGTGAAACGGACAAACTTAACAGTTATTCTGGTCCGGAATGGAAATTTCAAAGGGGGACAGTGTAGCTGTAGCATTCATGTCAAGTGAAGCGAGTATTTCAACTTAACATCCTTGATCTCTGACACTTTGTGATTTTATTCAGATTTTTTTTACATTAAATATGGCATGACATTGGAAATGCTTCAATTAATTCCTCAGAAATGGTTAGAAAAAATCTATTTGTGCTGCCTGATGAGCGTCACATGAAAACGCTGCAGCACAGAAAATTTGGAATACCTGCTTCAGGCTGTATCGAGTTTCTATGCAAACTGTCTCCAGCATGTTTCAATCATAACCTGTGTGGGATATGTTGCTTTTTATGTGACATTTTTCACTCATCTAAAGAACGACTTCAAGCTGTGCTCTCCTGCCAGCCTCGTATCCACTTTCTCAATTGCATCTGAGAGCGAGTTGACCTATGGGCAGCATGCATAAATCTCCACCGGTGCCACGCGAGCTTGTGCGGCCTCTCGCAGTGAGCACGTTATCGGGGTAAAAGGTAGAGACAAAGGAGAGACAGATAAAGAAAAACAGAGAAGAGACGTGAATGAGCATTGCTGTGCAGAAAATCAGGCTGCGCTCTGCGCTGAAGCCAGCGAGTCTGTTTTTGTCGAACAATTTCATTTCTTTCAGAATCCATTTACTTAATTATATCCCTTGAAGTAATATCATTTGGAATGAAAACGCACAAATGATTTGATTTACAGGCTTCACAGACCACCATCTCCAGTTGTTTAAGGACCCCTCAGGTTTTGTGTGTAGTTGTGTATGTGTGTGTCATCCTTATATTGTATGTGTGTTGTACGTGGCCTTGAATATACAGCGCTGTTTAGTGCAGGGGATAACAGGATCAGTCTTGTGTAGACTAAATGCAGCTCTGTAAAATTAAATCAGCTCGGATCGGGCTGTTTATGAGCAGAGCTTGGCTACTGCGACCGCAGTTCTGTCTGCAAGTCTCACAGGGTGACACATTCGGTCATGGAGCATCACACAAAACAGTCTGTGATGAAAAAAGATGGGATTATTTTTTATTAAAAATGGGATTATTCTCCATCTAATTTACTGCTAATCCATTTTTTTCTCAGTGAGACCCCAACATGCTGGGACACATTACAACAGAGCTGTACTGTAAACTACAGTATATTAATTCCCACTGTTAGTCCGTTATCAGACCTCAGTATCAGTCTGGAGGGGATCATGCGACTGATTGCAATGGATCTGAAACTTGTGCATAGCTAATCTCAAATACTACTGGACTGACCCGCCTAGTTTTTTGTGTGCACATTCATGACTGTATGCTGGAGGACTTCAGTGATTCAGAATTTTTAAAAAATGTTGAAAACCCTTTTTTTTAAATGGCTTCATGCTGGCGTGTTTTCAGGTCATCCTATTCTTGGGAACGCAATAGCTCAAGAACCTTTAGGTAGTTTCTTCAAACTTGGTACAAATGTTCACTTGGACTCAAGGATTCAGTAATTAGATCTTGGTGGTCAAAAGGTCACGGCGACCTCACTAAACAATTTTGTGGCCATAACTCAAGCATTTACTAATTACGACTGTTATGATTAAGCAGAGCAACTAAACAAGATAATGGAACCAAAAACGCAGACTGAGCCAACAGGCCTACATGGATAATAAGGTCATCCAAAACACAGATAACTAAATCTGCCAAACCTTTTAGTCACAATAAGCTGCTTGCATTTTCAACCAACATGCACATTTTTCTGGTGAGGACGTTCTGGACCATCGACCACTGACTTCTCACTCTTCTTAACTGTCCACTAGGGGCTGCAAGTGATCAACAACTGCTTGTTTGAAATTTAGTTTCAGCTCAGGACAGGTCATGTTAATGTCGGAGGAACTTTGCAAATCTCTGCTGGTTGCATCTGGCAGTTAATGTTGACATTGCAGTAGGTGCTTCACCATCTGTTGCCTGACGAGAATCTGCACTTGTTAGAGGGTAATTATGGACGCACTGCAAGAGAACTCTCCTGTAAACTAAAGTGAAATCACATATCAGCTACTTTCCCTTTTCAAATTAATATGTGAACCTGATCTATGAAGTAAATCACAGAGGTGGAAGAATATTTTGTCTATGGATGACTGCACAGACTTTTTTTTAATACTCTAGGCAGATAATGTGATTTGTGTCCCAAATTACCCTCTAAGAAAGTCTAATAAGGGTCTGACACCGCCTAATAAAGAACATGTATTATTTATATTTGTCTAATTTGATACAAAGTACGGCCTGTCACATCTTATTAGTGCACCGTTAGGTGTACGGTCTAATTATGGCGTAAATACTGTAAAATAAATAACCTATTATTTCTGTTTTTTGTCTAATTTAATACAAAGTGTAGCTTGTTGCATCTTATTAGTGTAATGTAAAATAAAATGCGACTCAAGATTCAATAATGAAGAAAGTGGTTGTTTCCATTTAGGTCATTCACTTCTATGTTGTAGTAAGTCTGTATATAATAAAGGAAAAATGTGCACTTGATGTCACCTTAGGGACTGAGAAGGAAAGAGAAGGAAGGAAAGATGAGAATCGTAAACGCGAATCACAAATCATAAAGTTTTAACTCCTTGAAAGTGGAAGGTTGGATGAAACTCGGGGGAGATTAAGTGAGATTAAAAATGCTTAATACCTGGCAGCTCATCATTGGGCAGCTTTCCATGAAGCAGTGACACGAAAGGTGACTTTGACACAAAGAGTAGAGCTGTGGATGACACTCTGTCATGTGGGAGCAGGGATATCTTTTTACAATTTCAATGCAACAACTGCTAATAAGCTGCCAAAGCCGTGGTCATCTGACTGTTCCTGTATGTAAACATGGATCTTAAAATATTTGTTGATGTATCATTTGGATCCTGCGGCCAAAATGTAAGGCGCCAAGGCCAAAACCAACAGTGCAATAAGTGATAATAATGAAGACAAAACTGTTAACCAACTAACTATCATCAGTGTCAGACGACCTGATCATAATTTAGCAGTTACCTACTTCTTCTGTAGTGGTGACAAGATGTTGAGAATTAAACATATAAGCAGTTTGAAGTAAACAGAAGCTCCTGGGTTTTTTTTTTATGTCAAACTCCCTTTAAGAAATTGACATGTTAACAATTACATATGCGTTCATAAAAACATTTTTAGAAACACAAGATACAAGGGCATCAAATATTGACAGTCTTCTTGTCAATTTGGCATCATTATAATCCATAAATATAAACTATTTCTGTATAAACTTTACATTTTGGATTAAGTTTTAAGAGATTAAGGGATTTTTATGTTTTGTTTTACACCATATTTCAGACTGGGGTATTTACTGACATATTTTGACGGTTTTATGTCTTTAAAAAGCCGGTTGTTAACAAGTTGCTAGTCTGACAAAGCCAGGCGTCTCTCCACAGCGGTCAGCCCTGTAGAAAGCTCTGCCTCCATGCATACACATTCTGCTGTGAGGGAAAACACCCTGCCTTGTTTGCATCCCTTTAAACCAATCACAGACGTCTTGGGCAGAGCTAAGACCAGGCTGCAGCGACGGTGCTGCTGTAGTGTTGATGGGGGAACATGTTTTGGTGGAACATTTGCATGTCGGGAGGTGAGCTCTGGTATTAAAATGACCACATCCCTTCAAAAGAACAGCTAACATCTTGTTATAGCTTGTTTACGTTTGTATCATTAGTGTCCCAGGCTCTAATTTGCTGTTTTCAGCGTGTAGGTTGCAGCTCGGAGGCTGTTCTAGTTTAAAAACGTAGATAGCGGATGCTGCTATGACGCTTGAAGCAAGCGACCAATGGCAGGACTTATACCTGCAGCGTGCATCGGGTGAGTCAGACAAACCAGATGCTAAGTGAGAACACAGAGGTTGATGGGAACAATAAACATCTTCATTCCAAACATTAGTTACTGAGTGTTGATGAGGTGATGTCATGTGATCATGGTGTGTTTTTTGTTTGTGAAGATTATCATGCTGAACAAAATGTGTCAGTATCATAAACTTTTGTTCTTCAGTTTATTTTCTGCACTAATTCAAATTCAAATGCAAAAAATCCCTTTGACATTTTTGTGGAGGTAACCAGAGCGATGCTAACTTCAGGATCAGTATGTTTTCACTTGAGTATAATCAACTTACAGAATCATAAGAATCGTTGTGTTTTCGTTACCTCAAAATGAGACCCTTTATATCTACAGAGGGCGCAGGTCCACCGTGTTGCACCACCATGTTTCTACAGTAGCCCAGAATGGACAAACTAAACTCTGGCTCTGGATACGGCCTTTTTGCATGAGTTTTGTTGACACTGTAGGTTCTCCTACATGCTTGGATGGGGATGAGTGAAACTAGATGTTTGCAATCTGCAAGCTCACCACTAGATGCCACTAAATCACACACTGGTCCTTTAAAGGCAAACTGTGCAGGATTTTCTTATAAAACAATTATTTTTTCATTATTTTGCGGCTTGGGCCAGTATTTAACATCCTGGGAATTAGATTCAACAATTCAAACGAGCTTTGTTGTCGTCTCAACACAGCCAGTGATTCTACCTTTAAATGGGGAAATCCAAAACTTTGTTTTAAGGGCACAGCGGTTGGTTGAAAACTGAGCATGCCATGTGGGTAGTTAATTTTAGAAGCAACATTATTGCCACACTCCGGGGCTGTTTGCCTGAGGTATAAGTCCTGCCCTGCATATTGTACACATTTTAGGTTCCCATTATTAACACCGCTGGAGTTTTCACATTTAAAATTCTATCTGTTAAAGCAGCAATCTTACTGTGTGAACCAAGTCATCCTTTATTTTGGGTTTTTTTTTATAAATGCCCATTGAAAACTATAATACCAGCTATACATTAAAGCTGTCACTGATCTCAGTGGGCTGCACAGCGCTTCCACACACTGTAATGTTGGCTCTAGATCTTAAAGTTTCATTGACTCGGCCGCAGCCAGTCCATGTTCAATTTCCCCCCACAGTAATGTTCCCCTGAATTAAATGGGTTTGCGAAATTGAGAATATAGGAAACCATTTTGGAGAGATAAAATTATTTTGGTACAGTGAGAGCAAAGTGTATATCCTCTTCTAAGTGATTTCAGGGGTACAAAAATCAATAGCTCTCTAGTTGCATTTCTGCCAAGTTGATGGAGGTGGTTGAGTACAGGTGCAAAGATAGATCAAGTTGGAAATCAATCAAATCCGAAACATTCCATTTGAAAGGCGAGAAATGTAGGGCACTGAAGTGAGCAGGAGTCAATTCTGGAGCTCTAAAGGTTCAGTCATGTTGGAAAGGCTCACACCACAGTGTCTCTGAGGGTAGGAAGGTCAGTTTTAACGTGTCACAGGCAGGTTGACAGGGTCACTTTAAAACTGTATTCTGATACGATTACTGATTACCTTTTTTAAACATGTAATCAGTAACCTAATCCAAGTAATGTAACCACAGTGTTTTATGTTCCTTCCTTTGTCATGTGTGAATGCACATTTAGATTAATTGCACTAATTGTGCACATTTAAATTTACTTTGTTAAGTAGCTGTTCACATTCAAACTTAAAGTAAACTGACAGAAATTTCCCCAAATATTTTTTAATTGTAGCACTGACATGTTGGTTTACTGGATTTCTTTGTAGCTAATATTAGCAGTTGTTTTTTCATGATAATGAACTGACTGTAATCCTGATAATTAATCCTCATTTTTACTAAATGTAACTAGACTCAGATTATGTCTTTCTTTCTGTAATTGCAATGGAATACAGTTGCCTTTTTTTTGTATCCAATTCATGTAATCCCATTACTTGTAATCTAAATTACCTAAAATGTGATCATGTTCCTCAGCTGTGTCCTAAAACTCAACCAAATGATCTGTTCTCTCATCACTTCCCTGTAGAATATATGAAATTAAGTCATTTTTAAGACAATAATTCTTTTAATCTTCCTTAATCTCCTTAACCGGTGGGGTAGGTATTACAGTGTGTAGAGTGTGTAATTTAACATCCCCTGTACTTAAACTGTCTCAAGTGGAAATGGAAGCGTTTCCTTTTCTTTTTATTTCAGCTTCGATTGACAAGACGTATTTCTTTCCTCTCCTGTTTTTTTCCCTTTGTTTTGATGTATTTCAGACAAGAATAATGGCTTACACTGCGCTGATTTCCTTTATCACTGGACGTGACCTTTTGGTGGGTTGAGAAAAAGACCAACACTTACCTGTGAAATGTCACAATACCATCCTGGATGTCTTTGTTATTGTATTTTTGGGTGGAAAAAACAAATAAAAAAAGAGAGAAGAGTGTGTGGAGCTCAGAGGTGGTAACGTGCAGGCTGACAGGCAGTCATCTCGTGTGTGCGTGTGTGTGTTCATGTGCAAACACTGACTTGCAGCACACTTTCACAAAAAAATTACATTCTTCTAGTCAGAGCTGATGGCATCATGCAACTTTTATTTTTTGTTTCTTTCATGTAACTCTGGAAGAGAACATTTTGTGTGCAGAGTTTACTGCACGCCTCTTTGTCTTTTTAAGGACACTGTAAACCTTTAAACAGCAGCAACAAAAGACTTTCAGCTCTCTTTCAGGTTTTGACAAAATGGTGCAGTTTCACTGGATTCACAAGTTCTTTTGACATAAATCCCTGGATGACATTGGGAACAATACATATACAGATAGAGAGATCCGTGAGGGTAATTTTCTGAACATTTTGCTTCTCCTGTACCATAACAGGGACCAGCACTGTGAGATGAAACCAGAGACTGTATAAAAGAAGTGGATGTAGCCTCTGGGTCTGAAAAGTGAAGCTAATGCACCATGACTTAAACCTGCATTCTTTCTATTGGCCAGCAGAGGTGGTTAAAGTCTCTAACTCTTCTTTATTCAAGTAAAATGACTGTGTAAAAAAAGACTGGCACTGCAGTAAAAGTACAGGAAAAGTAGTGGCGATTACACACATGTCCGTATTCTTACATCTTTTACATGTTTTTTTTTGTCTTGCTACGTCTTTTCGTCTTATGTTGTTTTCTTCTTGTTATAGCTTTTATGTCATTTTCTGTCTTTTACATCTTTGACATAACTTTTTTGTCTTTTATGTCATTTTTCATCTTATTTGTCTTGTTATGTCCTTTACACTGTTTTCATCTTGTTATGTCGTTTTCTTCTTGTCATAACTTTTACATTGTTGTTGTCTTTTATGTAATTTCTTGTCTTGTTATTTCTGTTACGTCTGTTATGTCATTTTCGTTTTGTTACATCTGTCATGTGTAATACGCACTGATGTATATATCCAAGGAATTCTCTGCGTTTACTGTTATTTTTCCATCCTTTTAGGTTGATACTGGTCTTGATGTTGGTAAAAAATAATCAAAAATTCTCCTCAAATGCATCAAAACTAAAGTAACAAGTCTGTTTTGAAATGTAATGAGTAGAAACTACAGATATTTGTGTTAAAATGTAGGGCAGAAAAGTAAAATTTGTCAGAAAAATAAATACTCAAGTAAAGTACAGCGACACAAACAGGTGAATAAACATGAGCATCACTGGACTATTAATCAGCTGCTTGAGAAATGCATTCTTAAATGGTATTAGAATGAGCATGTGCTGTTTAATTGACATTTATAAAGGTGGCACATATTCCAATTAATGGCACTTCTTTGGCAACGTAACATGATTTGACTATTTAAGTAGCTGGTTGTGTTACCAGTCATAAATCCTGCCTCCCAAACAGGACTTTGCTCAAACTAAAACATCAACAGACTGATAAAAAAAAAAACAAAGATGGTTTCTGTCATTTAAAGTAGTTTGTTCATTAGTTATTGGATGATATAAAAACAGGGGTTTATGTGAGGATTGTGCTCACAATTTAATCACCTGACCGTGATGCTGCTTGGAATAAGGCACCAGTGGCAGGACTTATAAGGCTCTGTTGGCTCAAATATGTCTGGACAAGTCCAATAAAGCTGCTAGACGGAGCGTCCATGTCTCAGGTTGTTCTCAGGTCACAGTGGTGTTTGACACTGAGACAGTGGAGCAGACATGTCTGCAGCATTTCTAAATTCATAGCATTTTAGTTTAGATATCAATTACTGCGCTAAAATCCAGTGACCCTGCACCTGTCATCTTAGAATTATCAATCCCATTTACCCAGTCATCTATCATTTGTGTAAGGGCTGAACCAGTGGAGTAGTTTTGTCGATAAGCGTGTTGAATCCTGTGTTTAAACCATAACAGTCAAAGTTATCTTGTATTTGCCGGTGGACTTTTCTCTCTGAATGTTGGGAGAATAGCGACAGTCTGGCTGTTCTGCCCTGTGAATGTTAATCTGCCATCATTTCTTTTTTTTTTTTTAGATAAGTAAAATAATTATTTTTCCCACTTTCCAGATTCCAGGGTAACATCCACTGTTGGTCGTCACAGACACACGAAATAGGAGAAGATGAACATTGAGGAGAAGAGGCAAGATATCACACAATGTCTCATTAAACACCACATTTATTGGAAATGAAAAATAGAAAGATTGCAGTCAGTTTTCAGACTCTGAGCCAGAAATCTCCACTTCAGTAGCTCTTACATCCACCAAACTCTCTGCTTTTATTTCCATTGATATCCTGAAGGCTTTTACACATGCGTTCGTTCATATATCATTCATCTGATTTATAAACAATTTATTCCTAAAAACATGACAAAAATGAGTTTTTATGCATGATGACAGTATTTTCTGCTTTATGGAGAGAAAAAATGACATATCAAAAATTCCTTCTTCGATTCAAATATGTCAACAAAATAAAATAAGAATTCTGGGAAAGTTTCATGGTCATTAGTTTCTTTTGTAAATCGGACAGTGTTTTGCAGCCATGGCCCCCAGGTCTCTGGCAGATGTTGGCTCCACCATTTAGCTCCCGAGGTCAGAGAAATTGAGCAGGTATGTACATGACAAGTACGGATAGCTGTTTGTGTGAGTAGCCATAATTGCGCCGATAGGAACCATTACCTGTCCTTCCCAGGTGAGATTATCAAGTCAATGGTCTTGAACTAATGACCAGAACATTGAGCCCAGACCTCCGCGAGCTGCTCAGCGCCTGAGTGGCAGAGAGGAAATCTGTCTGAGATGAAGCACCAATCAGCCTTTTCTACAGCTTCTGCTGGAAATTTATGGACAAATTAGTGGCAGCAGAAAAGTTTAAGCTTCAAGGATATTTGAGAAATTAAATGTTGATAGAAAGAAGTTGAAGTGTTTCCTTAAATCAGCTCTAATCATTATTTTTATATTTACAATGGATGAACAGAGGATTATCACCAGATTTGCAGTTCTCCTCAGCTCTGTGAAACATTTTACTGTCTTTCAGCTCATTGTTTTGGTTACACAGCTCACAGTTTCACTGTTTTGTTGACTCTCACAGCTCATTTCATCACTGTTGTTTCCAGATGCAGCAGGCAGCTGTTCTCAGCAAAAAAAAACTCTAAAAACCAACTGCACACAGCAGTATGAGACACAGTTAGAGAGTAACTGGTGAGTGGAGTAGATAGCCACTAAAGAACCAAATATGGTTGGAGACTAAAACAGAGATTAAAATAAAGTGTGGCTATAGGGCCCGATCTTACACCTGGCACGAATCAGCTGTCACTCTAGTTTCCAACTGACACAGTCGTCATTTTCACACTTATGTAAGTAGCAAATGTGCTTGCACCCATCTGTGCACCCATGGGTGTGTTGGTCTTAAAATGAGGTGTGGTCATTGCTATCTTGAGGCAGCAGAAAGCGATCGCACCATTGGTGCAGTCGCTTTCTGCTGTTTAAATGACACACTATTGAGATAGAGCTATCATTTAAACAGCAACAGCAGACGGAAACACCTTTTTTCTTTGTTCACAGGAGTTTGGGGACCTCTTCTTCTTCTGTTATATTTCCAGCAGATCAGACACTTCATAGCTGGTAGAACCAGTTTGCACATGTCAAAAAAGTTATATTCTGATTGATGCTTTGGGGCATATAAACACGTTTAATCAGATTACTTTTAGTGTCCATGTAAACAGTTAAATTGGAATATCTAATCAGACTGATGTGAACATATCTACTGACGCAACACAATGGCAAGATGTTGTTTATCCAGACATATTTGAATCAGCAGGTAGTGTTGGGATAAGTGTTGTCTGTAAATAACCAACCTGTTCGTAACTAACTGTGTGATCTGGGCTGAGATTTAGTTGGAGAAACAGTCCAATTTACTGATGCTGCTGTACCGGCTGTGCTCCAGCAGCCTCCCACTCAATCTCGCTACCCATCAGTAACTGTCACCAGCTTCATTTAGCTTTTAACAACACTGATGGTGAATATTCATGTATATATGTACCTCAGATCTCACTGTGAAAGACTTGGTTAATAGTACGGTTGTTTTTGGTTTCACTCCTGTATGTGCTGGTCTGATGCAACCATTTTAACTTGAAGGTACATTAGCCAGTAACATCTTCCACATTTAGGACTGTGCACCTCTTTGTTGCATGTTTGCAGCTTTTCGCAGAAACATGAAGGACTAACGACTATTATACAGAGATACTGTTGAAAATCGTGAGTGTTGCCCTTTAAGAAAATATTGAGGAGCTGCCTTTTATACACTTTATTAGAATTCCTCTAAATGCCATCTTACACATAAATAGTAACTTTATAAGATCTGTCTGAACAAAGCCGTCATCCCAGCTGCCTGATTTTATGTTAGAGTTGTAGACTTGATCAGATGGATGATCAGAATGATACAAAAGAGCAGCTTTTGTATCCGGTAAGGCTTTAATAGCACCACATCTGCTCACCTCAAAGTGAGAGCGAACCATAATCTCACACCT
Source organism: Lutjanus campechanus (assembly GCA_027495735.1). NCBI lineage: Eukaryota > Metazoa > Chordata > Actinopteri > Lutjaniformes > Lutjanidae > Lutjanus > Lutjanus campechanus. Next base: position 15,216 of record JAJHUR010106116.1, read on the forward strand.
GCTGTTGGCTTTCGCTCAACTGCACCAGCAGATAAATCTCACGGACTGGCACGCAGACGTGCGCGTACAGACGCTCACACACTCCCAAACTGTCAGTGTGAATCCGAACGTCTGAGGCCAAACATCTGGAACTAATGCTCAAGGAGAGTCTCTCTGATTTTATTGAATTATTCTCCTTCTGAGAAGAACTCTATTTGGTCGACACTTCAGAGAGGAGGGAAGTCAACTCGACATCTGCGGTGCATCGGCCTGAAGCAGCCACTACTCAAGTATAAGTACAGATAATTGTGTAAATTAAGACTCTGGTCAAACTAGAAGTACTGATTGAACCTCTTTACTGCAGCAAAAGTGAAAAAGTACAGGCTCTGACATGTACTCAAAGTACAAAGGTAAAAAGTCGTCCCCGTGACTGTTTCTGTGCAAAGCTAACTGAATCTCACTTTTTCTCCACGGTCGAGTTTTCCTCTCTGTCTGTTTGCGACGTCTTTTACGCCATTTTCTTCTCTTTTGTCTTGTCATGTTATTTTTCGTCTTGTTATGTCTCGTTGTTTTTCATCCTGTTACCCGTTCTTTATTATTAAGTCACTTTTCATCTTATGTCTTTTATGTTGTTGTTCATCTAATTGTCTTTTTGCACCTTGTTACATATTTTTGGTCTTGTAACGTCTTGTTACGTCTTTTATATTGATTTTGTCTTGTAATGTCATTTTTGGCATTTTTGTGTTGTTTTCATCTTGTTACACCTTTGACTTGCCTTTTTACATTGTTTTCATCTTGTATTAAACCTAAAGTAACCAGTCTCTTTGTCAAGAGACACCTACAGATCTACTTAAGTACTGTATCAAAGCATTTGTACTTAGTTACTTCCTCTTCTGGACACAGCAGAACATGGTGTGTAGCTGTCCTGATTTTGAGGAGTGAAATTAATATTATGTTTCCAAGGCAATCCTGTTAGCACTGTCTAATCCGACTCAGATTGGCAGACTTGAAGACTGGTCTCTGGAGCAGTTTGAGGATTACCCAGCTTGAGTTTCATAGACACCACACTCATTGGTTGGCATGTTTTTGGCCACAACATTCAGCAAAAAACATGTCAATCTGGATGAAAAAAGCAAAACAACTGTGGTCAACTGTGACATTCTCAAACTAAAATCTTTGCTGCTCTCACCA
>JAJHUR010106117.1:1126-39537 GCA_027495735.1 Lutjanus campechanus
TATTTTGCTGCACTCACGATGCTTTACCAACACAAAATGTTGGTATTTGCAGTCCTTGCATCTCTCCGGCATGTTTATGAACAGCTCGGATAAAACTGACTGATTCTGCCTTTAAGTATCTGTGAAAGAGTGGATAAATAAAAGGAAAGCAATGGCAACAATATAATGTTTTTTCACATAGACATATAGACATGTGCACACACACACACACACACACACACACACACACACACACACACACACACGCCCTACACTGTATAAAGTCAAACTGAAATTTCCCAATACCAACTGATCTTTTCTCCTTAACTACACATTAATATAAACGTTTTATTAATTCAAGTTACTGTAATTAAACATATTATTTCTAGTTTTTATTGAGAACACTTCAGAACTTATAAACATGAGTTCTTCTAACTTGAAGTCTCTTGACTTGAAATGATGAGTCGGATCAATGTATTGTACAGTTCAATCAACTAAATCATTAATCTCTAAAAAAAAACATGATCAGCATATTATCAGACTTCCCAGCATGCACTGTTTGAAAGTTCAAACTCTCCTGAGACCCTCCTTTTTTTATATAGTTTGAAGAAATGTATATTGAAAACTTCTTGTGTGTCTCTAATACATTTTAATATAAGTCAGGTGTACTTGTTTTCACAATAATGAAAAAATACTCTGGATCATGATGAAGGTTAGTATTGAATTTACTTCACCTTACACTTAAAATTGAATACAGTCACTGAGGGCAGATTCACATATTGTCTTTGTGACGATGAACAAAGTAGCTCCAACAGATGTTTTCTTTCTAATGAAAAAATAAAGACCTCTTTAAAACTAAGAAATATAAAAGGAAATTAAGTTTATTTGTAATGTTGTAAAGTCAGTGTGACAGAAGAGTTGTTGATTCAACTTGGTATCTATCCTGCTTACAGAACATGTTTTTTCAAGTACAACTTGTATTTGACTAGAAATGTTTATCTGTTTTGAATCATTACAACTTTATCTCAACTTGTCCCATCAAATTTAGTCAACTTAAAATTTTCTGGCCCAGACACTATTTTTTTAAAGTTAAAACATTTTTTAAAATTCATGTTTTTATTCTCAAAACACGTCAGAACTTGTAAACACGAGTTCCTCTAAGTTGAAGTCTTTTGATTTGAAATGACCAGTTGAACGAATGTACTGTACTGAGTTGAACCGATTCATTAAATTACTTTTCTAAAGAAACATGATCAGCATACCAGCAGACTTCCCAGCATGCACTGTTTGACAGTTAAAGCTCTTTTCTTATATAGTTTGAAGAAGACTTTATGATGAGTATGAGTATATGAATTTAGTCCCTACCCCCTTATTAAAACTGAAATAATATCAAGATCAAGTTTATTTGACCAGAATATGTCATTTGTTTCAAATCATGACAAAATCACCTATACCTCAAATTCAGTCAAGTGTGTGTGTTTGTGAGTGGGCTGTCATGCAGCTCCATCCTGCAGCCACTAGATGGCGTTATGTTCATTAACAGTGGAAGTTGGACAGACAGATGGAGTCATTACAGTAAATCATCTGGCAATAAAAACAACGTCTGATTGGTTCAAAGAGTCCTGGTGCCCCTCACATCAGTGGGAAACTCACCTGCATGCGCACACATGCACCAGGAGGAAATGTGCTCTTAGAAAACTAAGAGTTAACTCTTATTTTGAATAACAAAGTAACAGAAAGAGGCATGAAAGCCTGAGGGGATCTATACCTTCAGGACTGAGTGAGACTGTAAAGAACATTAGCAAATGTAAATGAATAAATGATCGCCCAGTAACAGTATAGTCTGTCAGGTATCAACATGGCACATGACATCATGCACCGGGTGTAGGTGAAGTCGCACCACTGCTCTCGATCCAGTGTCCTCAGGCTCTTTTTCACACACAGTGAGTCCTGAGCAGATGATTGAGTTTCTCTTTACCTGCTCAGGAACGCTGCTTCGCAAGAACCTGCTCACAGCAGACTATCGGACATCACTTGTTGAGTAGCCCCATTAACAAGTTGGCTCTGGGGTTGGGTTTAAGAAAGGTTGACAATGACAAACCACCGGAGATACAAGCTTTTATTCAATAATGAAAGACAACAGGATGCTGCCAGAGAATTAAACAGCTACTACATCCGTTCATTGTGCATAAAATGCAGGCCTGAAACACCTGCTTCTGTTACTTAGCATCATTTCTTTAGACATGAGAAGTGTACCACTTTACAAGACCGCCCTTATAAATGATTTAGAAATGCTTTGTGATTAGGTTATTAATTAGGTTATAAATCATTAACAAACAATTATAAACAAGTTATAACACAGCTTTCATACATCAATGTGGGTTCACCATTTTGCAAGATCCAGTTACCACTTACTACAATTTAATCTTACCATCGACTTACTAAAATTTATGACTGACAAAAGGGACCCAGCTAAAAAAGCAGTGTTTGTTAGTGTGGCAGAAATGTAATTAAAGAATGCAAAACTTATGACAAACATACTTGCACTTTTTTTTTTTTTTGCTTAATTTAAAGTTATTTAAAGCATACTTTAAAAAAAGTGTACTTCAAAATAGATGTCATTAAGTTAACTTCAGTGTACTTAAAATAAATCTAGTAATTCTGCAAGACTAAAAGTGTTATTTCCATGTATTTGTAAGAAGTATACTTTATTGTAAGTGTATTGTAAATTGTACGTCAGTGTGTTTTTAAAATGTAAACTAAATTGCAAAAACTTAAAATGGTAATTTACTTTTAAAAATTATAATTATTTTCAATTCCTTTGTAATACACTAATATTATGCTTTAAAAAGGTGTACTTTTACTGAACTTCAGTGCATAAACAAGGTAAACTTTAATTTCATTAAACAAGCATGTATATCAGAACATACACAGTCAGACTGAACCTTTGAAACTGTTCCACTTTACTTTATTACATAAACGTAAACTAAATATTCTAACTAAAATGTACTCAGTACTGAATTAGTTGTTGAGGTGGAAGAAAAAGTAAGTTCAGTATGCAGTGAAATCTGAGTACAGTACAGAGAAATGTGTTCTCACTATTTGGCAAGCAACAGGTCTTTGTCTTTGTCATCTAATGTTTAGTAAATGCTTATTAATGATTTAGAACGTTTTTACAACCTCATTAATAACCCAATTATGAACAATTTATAAATTATTTATATCCTGGTGAAAAATAAATATGCTAAGTATATTCAATTTTATCATACTTGAGTGTAGTAGTCAAACTATCAGTATAGTAAGTGTGTTAATGATTAGTTAACTTGAAGTTTACTATTTTGGAACAAATAGTTTTGTAGCAAGTATATTTCAGTTGGGATAAATTGTAGAAAAGCACACTTAAGTGTGGTGTACTTTGATGTACTAATGTGAAACAACTTCAAGCATACGTATTACATGTAAAATATATGTACTAATATACCTCCTTAATCAATAAAATTAAAGTTCACCTTGTTTGTGCAACTTTCTCAAAATACACTGAAGCACAACTTTAAATAAACTTATATTCAAGAGCACTTAAGCAAACTTAAATACACTTCTGATGAAGTGACATTAAAATAAACTTTAATAAATCATACCAATGATGCATTACAAAGGACTTGAAAATCATTATACTTTTTAACAGTACACTAATGTACAATTTACAAACACAATAAAGAACACTTGTTGTAAATACACTGAAGAACCACTTTAAGTATTACAGAATTAGCATAATTATTTTTAGTACTTTGTTGAAGTTAATGACAAATATTCTTGTATTAAATTACATGTCTACACTAAAGTACACTACTTTTTTTAATCACGGTAGTCTTATTGTGAAGATGTACCAAAATGGGCTAATTGAGTCGGAATGTAAATTTCTTGAATTACCTTAAAACTGCTTTTGTCCAGATGTATGTTTTGTAATATAAACTGCTGTCTCTAAATAAAGAAATAATTTAATGATGTCACCGATAAGAAAACGACGTAAATAAAACAGAATAAAATAAATATGTTTGTTCAACTGATTTCTATCGACTCCTGTTTTCTGTCTTCAGGCCTTTAAATAATGTTTAAGAGGATCTTTAGCGCATGTCATGACACCGCACCTGGGCCAACATGACCTGCAGCTCACGGTCGCCAGCTGACACGTCCTCGAGCTCAGCGATGCCAGGAGTCACGCGCGCGCGCGCGCGCACACACACACACACACACATAAACACACGCACACACACAAACACGCACAATGTGGCTGACTTCTAACGTGAGGAAGCTGGCCGGGGGCTGCTGTGTCCCTGCCTTTAGTTATATTCAAGGATATCCCTGAGTATCAGGTTGCTGATAGGGGAGACCGGGGATAGCTGCAAAACATTTTGCATCTCACACATTTACTCTGAGACTGTTTGGACCAGAACAACCAAATCTTCATATATTAAACTTACATCTCTGTCCTACCATTTGAAGATGATTATTACGTATCATTATAGGTAGAGGGAGAACAATTATACACACACAGATCCGATATCAGAAACAGCATCAAAGAAAAAAGGGAACGTCTGCACTCTTACTCCATGAGAAGAGGAGACGCTGCCCTCTTACTCCAAAGAGACAGTTTTTATATTTTCACTTTCCAGACTCTCACACCTATAAGTCTAAATTAAGACTATGAGATAAAACATTTCCTCTGAAATAATAATAATTTTAAAAAAAAGATGGTGGCAGTATCATGACAACTGCATAAATGTGTTCTTTACCCTGACAGACATATTCGTAAAAATGTTGGTTGGTTTTATATTTTGAAAGTTGTTTTTTTTGTATAATTGTTTCTGGCATTATTTCTGTGTAATTTGTTGAATTGTTGATGGTTTTTAATTGTCTATCACTTTTTGAATGCTTAACCCCACCTGCTGTCACACAGCTGGTCAGCCTACTGCCATGCATGATGTAAATATGGGTGAGGTTTCCATTGTTTAAACATTCTGACCTGACAAAGATCCAAGTGGGACAGAAACATCCTTCATTTGAATGGAAGAAGTTGGATGTTGCAACCAACCCCATCCCTGGGAATAGTTGCAACATGATCAAGGAACAGTTTCAACATGTTAAAAATACATTAAATTTCACTGATTAACATCAACTTTTTTGTCTCCATAAGTTTCTTAGATTATGTTTTGTTTTACAAAATTATGGTATTATTTATTTGGTAATATTTATCAAACAGTAGGTAGTGAGTTTTATTTGTTTATGAGTAGTACTAGGGCCTAATTTAAAGCTACTATGAGGAACTTTAATATTATGTTGATTTTTGAGGCCCCTATGGACAAAACCAGTCCTGTCTCCCTCACCATAACCACAAAATATAACGTCAAAAATAAAATCTAAAATAAAAATAAAAATATTTTAATCTTTTAATTGGCTAACATACTAGTCTCTCCAACTTTTCCTGGGAAAATGTAAACAGAGGTTTGTCTCATCTGATTTCTGGTTGCAGAAATGAAAAATAACTATATAGAAATAGCCAATCTTCTCACTGATGGTCTCATTTACTTATGTAGATCATATAGAGGCACCTCGTTGTAGTAGCTTTAAACCAGTGTGCAGATGTTACAATCTCTATATGAAACAGGAAGAAATTAGCAATTTGCAATGAAACAAACTTTAACAAAACATATATTTATATATTGCAACTTTGTCTCACTTCAGTGTGTGAACTATCCATATACAACTTTATTTACTTCATAATGACTTGTTGAAAAAGGCTATACAAATTTGTATTAGCGTGAACTGTCCTTTTATGTGCCCCACAATGACTTATTTATGTTGAACAATTTTATTGTGTGGCCTTGGATGTTCGCAGATGTGCGAGCTAACACGGACCTCGACACGTGCTAACCATGTCACTTAGTGGTCAACAAAACAATGTTTCAAACTAAGTGAGTTTTAATTAATTCATTAAAAACATGCTTTTTCAACAAATGCAGCAGCAAATGTTGAATGTGTCTCCTGTCATCATGGTGGGGGGAGGGTCTCACTGAGCATGTGCAGTATGAGTGACATCACTATGAGATGTTTCTGATTGGAAGAGTATTGGTTCCTTGTTACAACTGTCCCCAGTCTACCCTATTTCAGGTGTGGCACTCTGGTCTCTGAATCCAGCAGTTTCATGGTTGACTGTTTATTAAATTCATCTGATATTTCAGTTGCCACTTTAACGTGTATTATGATTGGAAATTAATTAATTTCCAGCAGTGTGTGTCTGTCTGTCTGTTTTCTCTGCTGCTGCTGCTGCATATACACTCCTTCAACTAACCTTCTTTTTCCGTGTGCTGCAGCAGCCACCACTCTCCCAGGAATGTGCTCAATGACCCCTCAATTTGTTTGTGTGTCAGACCCGCCGGGGGCCACAGATGCCCTCGGAAAAGACAACCTGAATGGGCCATTTTGCAAGTGGACAAATTGGACGGAAAAAGTCCAGTGGAAGTCCAACTGGAAGAAACAAAGAGACCAAATGATCAAACTCAGTCCTGTATGACCTCTGACTGCTGCACCTCTGTTTAAATGGGGCATGTGAATACCTGGGAACCTGAACATAATGCATCATCATCACCATCGAGGCTATCGAGGCTGGACAGGACAGCAGAGGGTGACCTTAATCAGCACAGTTGACAAAGCAATTTAGAGAGACATGTCCCCCTGTCCGTGTGAGAGAGTGAGACAGCTTTAAAGCAGTGGTGTCCCTGACATTCAGTGAAGAGCAGTTATGTGCATTTGAGGTTAGATAAGATAAGATAAGATAAGATAAGATAAGATAAGATAAGATAAGATAAGATAATATACTTTACTGATCCCACGCTGGGGAAACTCTCTTGTTCTCATCGCTCAAGAGTCAAAAGGTAGAGAAGAATAAAGCTATGTACACCATATACACTTTCACCTGTACAGACTGATATAAATAATTGTAGGATAATCACAAACATACAGTATTTAAATATACAAAAGCATTATATTAGAGAAGAGGAGTATAAAAGATATTGCCTTGTGACATATATAATTGCACAGAGACTGGGTTGAGCAGGATACAAGCTGGACTTCACAAGATGGTTCAACATAAATTGGACTGCATGTGTGTGCAGGATAACAGCACATTATTGTAAACTGAAATTTAGTTGAAACAAATAATTTATTTTTACAGTGAAGGCAGGTATGTTGTGTACAGGCTGAACACTGAGTTTGTTTTGAATCATTACAAATTTCCTCAACTTGTCTTTTCAAATTCGGTCAACTTAAAATGTGAAGACCGTGAAAACAAATAGATCATTTTTACAGTGAAGCTCCACAGACACAGCACACCAGACATAAAGAGGTTGTGTGCACGCTGACCTCACAGGTGACTCTTTAATAATGTCACAATAATGGTATTGACATGGTCCTTCTGCAAAACTGCAACAAAAATGACATGAAAGCTCCAATGTCAGCTGACATTTTATTTCCCATAATTCACCTCAAATGTAATGATAGGGGCATATTTGCGGAGGGATGTGGCTCAGATGTGCTCGTTTTGGGACTGCTGCCTGTAAAAGGATATCTGCATGAAAGGGAGGGGGTGGAGGGGGGAGAAACAGCAAGAGAGGGAGAAAATGAGGAGAGAGATTGCAGTTACATTACAGCCTCCCTGCATTTACTGTACTATATAATTCTAGAGGTGAGAAGAGGAGGAGGAGGAGGAGGGGTGACAGGAGGAGGAGGAGGAGGAGGGGGGAGGGAGGGAGCGGCGGATGGGGGAGAAGAAGAACGCGCTTTTTAACTTAATTTGCTATTTACAAGGGCGTTACAGATGTCCACGGTGCGGTCTCTGTGTCCCCGGGCGTTATAAATAGTAAAGGTTAATTAGTTAGCTGAGAAATTGGATCAGGGGCGGGCAGTTAGAATTTGATCCACAGACAGGTAACTCAAGCAATCCCCATTGTCACTGCAATCAGACCTATATAAATCCGCCTTGACGGACAGCAGTCACCACATAGCCTTACCTCTCTCTACTGGATCACCGACCGACCGGGCGAGAACACCCCACTAACACGGTAAGCTGCTGCGTGGATTCCGGGATGGAGAGCGTGGCTGCTTTTTACTTGTTTTAAAGATTTTGTAGAGACTCTGGTTCCTGTTCATGTGAGGTACTTTAGAGGCTGCTTAGTGAGATGACAGGTGAAATAACTACGTGCGTAAAAAGGAGAGTGTTTTATGCGTTGTAAGTGCCAAAAGCCAAAGCAAGAAAGTTATTTCTATCATGTTTAATCTGTTGTTTCGGTTGTTGGAAATAGTTGAGATTTTGTCACATTCTTACTTTCATTAGAACTTATTTTCCTCTTACCTGTAGTGACATTTATCCGCCTGGACAGTTTTAGTGTGAGGTGCCAGGGTTTGGAGATATCAGCAGTAGAGATGTCTGCCTTCTCTCCAGTATAATGGGACTAGATAGCACTCAGCTTGTGGTGCTTTCTAATATACATTTGAAAAACTCAACAGCCATGTCTTTTTCCAGAAGTCATGACTCAGTTACTCAAAATAATCCACAGCCCTTGTTGTGAGTAGTTTCATGCAGGAACTACTTTCTTTCTAGCAGAAAAAAAGTAGTTGTGGTAGACTCTACGTAGACAGAAAGTAGTTCCTAATGTCATCACTTCTGGAAAGACAAATTTCTGTTGAGTTTTTGAAATGAACTTTTGAATGAGCACCACAAGCCAAGTGCCATTTTATTCCATTATATATGAGAGAAGGCACCCCACACCAAATGATCTAGATTGATAAATAGCACTACAGGCCAGAGAAAAAATATGTACTTTTGATTTTGGGGTGAACTGTCCCTTTAAGGACTTCCTCTCTCCTGACTTTTCAGTGTCAGGATTATCACCTGGACACCTTATGCACTCCATCATGTGTCAAGTTAGACAGTTTTCTGCTGTACCTGGCTACATATATGTTAATAATTCACCACGGTTGTTCCTTCTACAGGAATAAAATGTCGCTCTCATCTGTCCTCGCCGCTGATGCCATCGACAGCGCTATCAAGGACTGCCAAGGTATCGTCTTCCACCAATATCATTATTGCTCTCTTCATTCGATTTTTTTTTTTTTTTAATTCTATACAGTATTTCTGCTGGAGCCTGTACAGTCATCAGGTTGTGATGGTCTGCTGGAAGACTGTCTGATTGCACAATAAGGATACACAAATGCAATGAATGAATTAGGCACAGTTGTGATCCTGTTAGTCAAATATCAAGACAAATTCTCAAACCTCTAAAATATGAAATATTCCACGCTGTGACCGTAAAAGTTGAGAAAACTCATACTTTCAACAGTCTTCTCAAATTTTTTGAGTTTTGAATCAAACTCACACACTTAAGTTTTGAGATAAAGTAAAAGTTTCCCAACCTATTATCTTGTTAATATGATTTACTTTTCTTGTTAAAGAAAAGAGTTTTAGAAACAAAAAAAAATGTATTTCAAGAATTGAAATTAAAATGAGAAAGTTTTACCTACTAATAATGTTTTGTTGAGATAATTTTTCTTTAGATAAACTTAAATCTTTGAGTTTTTGAACCCCCTCAAGATTTAGCATATCAAACACTGTTGAGTAATCACACTGAAGTTAAAGTGAATAAAGGTTAATAATTTAATATTTTAATTTCAAACCATTTAATTTTCAAGCCCCCAAATAATGATAATTTGGGATCACGGCTTGCTGTAAACAATTCTGAAATACAATTATGTGCATCTGAGCAAGAAGGTTCAGTCACTTACATCACACTTAATAATACCAAGTCATATGTCTCCATAATTTAAAGTGACATAAATTGTCTGAGGATTTGCTTTAATTCTAGTTTAGTGCAAAACTAAATATTGACATTTCCCTCGTGCTGCTCCTGACTTGTTTCTCTCTGTCTTTCTCCTGCAGCACCAGAGTCCTTCTGCCCTAAGAAATTTTTCCAGGTGTGTGGCCTTGCCAAGAAGAGCCCTCAGGATATTAAGAAGGTTTTCGCAATCCTGGACAATGATGGCAGCGGTTACATCGAGGAGGATGAGCTCAAGTGAGTCACATTTTACTTTATTTGTCCGTTACCTCAAACAAGACAAGAGATTACACATCTCTCATGATGCAAAAGGGTGCGTTGGTATTTATCCAAGTTACATCATCCATTTCTCAGGGATAATAATAATAAATAACAATAACTTTATTTATACATCACCTTTAAAAACAGAGTTTTTAAAGTGCTTTAACAAACAAAGCAATAGCAGGATAACGAGGAGGCAAAATAACAACAGAAGCCAAACAGTGAGGCCAAACAAAGTTATGACAAAGTTAAGCTAAAATTGAGGGAACATTAAAACCAAAGCGAAAGACACAAAAACATGGTAGAAATACAAGAGATAAGAACAATAAAAAACATGGCAATGTAAATAAATAGAAATAAAGGGAAAAATGATTAAAAAGACAACATCACATAATGTTGTCTTGTCACATTGTTTTTCACATCTAAATTACATCAGCACAGTTATATTTATCACCCAGATGTTGTTTTCTGGCTGTACAGCAGCACCAACACCTTATAACTGCAGGAAACCATACATGTGCCTTGAAAGACCTACGATTAAGTTGGAAAACTTGGTGTCAGCGCATTTGTGGTTATTACTGTGTCCACTCGTTACTGAGGAGTGCAATCTAACTTGAAGTTTTGTCTGCGTCTCTCTGTGTGTGTCAGGTATTTCCTCCAGAGGTTTTCTCCTGGGGCTCGCGTTCTGACAGACAAGGAGACCAAGGGCTTCCTGACTGCTGCTGATGACGACAGTGATGGTCGGATTGGAGCAGAGGGTGAGATGATCCACACTGATGAGATAATATGCCACACATGCATGTGTGCATGTGTAATTAGAAAACTGAGACCTTTAGGAGACAATTTCCCACATTTTCAGTCAGATGGCAGATCACTGACTAAAGTTCTTGTAACACTGTAATAAAAGGTTGAGAAAACTCAGAACTACCTTCACTAGATTTTGAGGTTTGAATCAAACTCTAACTCTTACTAATAATGTTTTGTTAAGATAATTAATTTGAATCTTTGAGTTTTAGAAATCGCAAATAAATAAGTAAACTAAACTAAGTTTTGCCAACCTATAATGTTATGTTGAGATACACTGTAAAAAAAAAAGTTGAGACAACTCAAAATTGCAAGGCAAACTACTGCAATAGATTTTTTGAGTTTTGAGCCCGACTCAAACTAGCTTTGAAATAAACAAAAATGAAATTATTAACCAGTATTCACTCGTGTTTCAATGAGTTTACTCAATTTTTAAGGGTTTGTAAAATTCAAAAATTAATGTGTACCCAAAGAAGAAAAGTAAATGATCTCCACAAAACATTATTTGTAGGTAAAAGTTTTTCAAAACTTAAGAGTTTGTGTTGTCTTTAAAACTCAAAAATCTATATTGACATAAGCTGCCTTGAATTTTTAAGTTTTCTCAGCTTTTATTTACGGAAAACAGTCTGGTTGCTCTGGGTCAGTAAGTAATTAGCATTTTATATTTCTGCACTAAAGCCACCTTCAAGTGTCTACACACTGACACCTGCACAATATTTCTACAGAGCGTTTGTAATTTTAGATGTGTGGATTAGTTCAAATCTGTGGCAATGACATGCAGTTAACTTGAAACCACAGGTGGCACTTAATAGCTTCATATTTTTATATTTTAGAACTACACTGAAGCAGGTTACAGGCATGTGAAGTAAATAATCAGATCTCACTAATGTTGTTTCTTTTCTCCGCAGAGTTCCAGGCCATGGTCTTGTCCTAAACATCGGACTTCATCACTCTAACTCGATCTCACCTCCCCCAACCCTCATCCCCATTATTCCACTGCTTTAAGGGCTCTCTTAGCTTTAGTCAATCATTTTCCATGTGTTTAGATAAAACCTTTTGATTCTTTTTATTTTGCAAGACTCTCTCTGGTCCACAGGCATAAACATTCTCATTATGTTTTTAGTTGTTTTTTTTTTTTCTCTTTTTCATATGTTTTAGACAGATCATAAAGCTGTATTTCCCAAATAAATGTACAATTTACCAAATTACTGAGAAAATAAAATAATAAAATCCATTAACTGTGTCTCTTTTCATTATTTCTATTCAGCTGTACATCTTTGTATGTTTCTGTTTGTGTTCTACATCTGGTTTGAGAGCAGGTAACATGACAAGAAACAAATAATCCAATGTAGTGGTAGTCAAGGCAGTGTTGGGAAATGTTTAAGCTGCACAAGATGATCTCATTAGCCATTGGGAATTGCATGTTCATACGGTTTCATTCATGCACTAAAAACACAAACAAACACACAAGCAGAGACACAGTCACAACTTTTTCTTGAGAAGTGAGACAGAAGTGAAAACAGAGGGCTTCTGATTGAGGTTTATATTCAGTCCAGGTGTGTGTGTGTGTGTGTGTGTGTGTGTGTGTGTGTGTGTGTGTGTAGAGCTAGCGCAGGGAAAAAGCAGAGGAGGTGACCTTGATGACCACCTGAGTGTCACCGTGGTTGGATCGAGTGACACCTGACCTCAGCTTTGTAAATAAACCCAGCTGAAGCTCGGTGGAGCTCCGGCTGGGGCAACAAACCACACACACACACACACACACATGCACACGCACACAAAATAAAAACCCAAAACATTTGCAAAAATCAAATATGACATCAGACGGGGATGACCATCCATGCAAACACACATAATTCCAAGGTATGCTCTCACGCATATCAGTGTTGATGATGATATGTGCATCAGCGTGGGTGTGAGTGTATGCACAGGATGTGTATGTGTGCGTGATGCACGGTAGGAGATGCAGACTCTGCAGAATGCTATAGCTGAGTATTCTAGCCTTAGATGTGTTCCTTTGCCAGGTCTCCTTGACAGCTCAGGAGGGTTTGCTGCTCAGGTTGTATTAAAGAAGAATCGTTTTATTCAGGAGTGCATGATATGGATTTTCCGTCAGCCAATACCAGTAACTGATAATCACTTGCTTCTCATGGTTTATACCAAGAAGACAACCAAAAATTGAACATTTTTGTATTTTCAAAGAAGCTCATATCTATATAAATATACACTTGATGGTAAAAAATGGCTGAGATATAGTGATCTGACATCAATATGGCAATAAAAACAAAGAACAGTTCTGACTCTTCAAATGTTCAGTATTTGGTGTTTATTTATTTTTATTTCCAATAAGTTCATCAAAAAAACTTCACAAATATACTTTGGCTTATACAGAACTTTTTGTCTGAGAATTCAGAATAAATGTCTTGACACAATCTGTCAAATCAGATATTAGTATGGACAATATTTAGTGGGTAATATACGCAGATACCGCTATAGATATAGCTGTGTTAGACTAATGTCTGCCAATAATTCATCAAGCTTGATAATCATCGTGCGTCCGTAGTTTCACTACGCTCACCCACACTCTTAGACAGAAGACTGACCATGTGACTATGGAGGCCTGAAACTGCCAAAATTTGAAATAATAATAATAATTGAACTAAATAAATAATCAAATGAAAAAGTAAATAAATGAAGTAAAAATGAATAATGACTCAATAAATATATATGCAATTAAACAGGCCAAAATAATATTAAATTAAAAATTAAACTGAGGCATTCATTTATTGATAAGATATAACATTAATTGATTTTTTTCTACTTCCATTTACCTCTGTATTTATTTACCTTTGTATTACTTCCTTTATTTATCAAACAATAGGTAAAAGGTTGACCCCATGACACACTTTGAATGACAGCCCACTCATTAGCATCAGGAGGCAGAAAAGCATAAAGAACTACGAAAAGAAAATACAAAAGTACATAAGTTTTGGGAAATAAAATGTGCAAAAAGAATTAAGGGGAAAATAATACATAAATAAATACATAAATACATTTTTAAATTAAATAAGTAAATACCTGGAAAATTAAATGGGAAAGTACATAAATACGGGAATTAATACAAATGTGAATCAATACAAAAGCAAATTAAAGCTGTTTATTTTTAATTTTGGCAGTTCCAGTCTTCCTTATCTCACAACTCTGCTCCTCTAAGACACTTTAAATAGCACGCAGTGTTTTCATTCTCTGCACTTAGAGGATTCATGGGATTAAAATTAACAACTACCTCACTATTCACCCACCCACTAGAGGTGCCAAAATACAGAGTCCCACACGTTCTTCCAGTGAATCCACCTTAGTGTCATTTCAGTTACCTGTATATTACAGGGAGAAGCTGACTATTACAGCAGACACCTGCTACTCAGAGCTGCGGGGCATACCCTGGTATTAGCATGAGGTCGTGGTCACAAGTGTAGGATGTGTAGCTGTTCCTTTTGCTGCTTGATTCAGATGGTGTGCTGTGATAATGATAGAGGTCTGAAGTGTGTTCCTACTTCAGCCAGGTGTGTGTCTTGTCATATCATAAATTTTACTGTCACTTTAAAGTGACAGAAATGTGATGAAGCCACACTGATTCATTTGCAATTTAATGTTATAATTAGTGACCATTTCAGATCATGTCAGTCAGTCATTTCTATGCCTTGATGAAAGACAAATCCAAAGTACGGCAATGTAACGAAAGCCAGAGACATTCATGCATGAGATCAAGTTTTTAACAGAGTGAAACAAGCTTTTGAGATCCTGCAAGTTACTATGTATTAATGGTGCCTTCACAGATGCGCAACTTATCCATGATGCCGTTGGCACTAAGACACCCGCATGCCATCACAGATGCTGGCTTTTCAATCTGGATGGTCCTTTTCCTTTTTTTGTCCGTGATTTCCAAAAACAATTTTAAATGTAGACTCGTCAGACCACAACACGTTTTTCCACTTGCCATCACTCCGTCTCAGATGAGCTTGGGCTCAGAGAAGTCGGAAGCATTTCTGGATGTTGTTGATACATGGCTTTCGCTTTGCATGCTAGAGTCTTAACTTGTGTTTGTAGATGCAGTGACAAACTGTTTACAGACGACTTTTCCTACGTGTTCCAGAACCCACTGGGCAACGTTCTCAAAACTGCCTCTGTGGTACTTCTTGCTACAGTAGAGGTCTCTGGGACCACATTTTGCCATGTTGACACACACACAGACTCACAATGTGGAAACAATACCAGCGGTGCTGTCGCGCCTGGTAAAAATGTCTGTCAATGTAGAAACACTGGGCATGCACAGGGACACACAGCACTAATTAGATTGTCATGTATCATTATCAGCTTTTATCAGTCTCTGATCTCTGCAGACAAGGGGGTGGAGGTGAACGAGAATGGGAATTGGTGGGGAGGGGGGTGGTACACGACTGAAAGCGGGACAAGGGACAAGGTTGGGGAAGCCAGTTGGTAACACAAGCCAGGGGACACACAATGGAGCCGTGACCCCTGCGGGTCACGGGAGGCGAGTGGTAAACAGGAAGGAAATGTGAGCCAACAGGTCGACACTGACTGCTAGATGTGCTGCTGTGGGACAGCAGCGGTACAAGATAATGTGACAAGCAGATTACCTGGACTCAAGGGCAGAGAGACTGGAGCTCTGTTTCTGACTGGACAATAATTTCCAGGTACAGTCTAGGTTTGCTGACAATGTGAGAAAAATGACAAACAGCAGTTACTGGACTGCATGGTGAGCATGGAGGAAGGTGTCCCAGCAGTGATATAGGTTCTAAAAGAAGGCTCGGCTCAGTGGGCCAGGGGGTTTATATGTAGCAACGTCATCACGCAGAAAGGGCTTGGAAAAACGGTATTTTGGTGCTAACATACATACTTCGACGAAAATCTGATTGTTTGGATTCAAATACATAAGGGACACTAGTGGAGGGCTACAGAATAAATCAAAAAATAACTGGCCGGCACTTAAAAATGTCTACAAACAACTAGACCTAAATTTTCCCAACAATGTTCAAGCCCAGAGAAATCTGTAAATTTATTCAAGGTCATTTGGTCGTCTGGCAATGCTGTCACATCCCCTTCACCACCTCAAGCTGCTATAACTTCTGGGAACAGACAGGAAACATCAGAGAGTCAAGAGAGTGAAGAAGGAAATTGGTAAATGTGACTAAATATAATGTGAATCTCAGGCAGATAGTTATTTTGTACTTTTTACCCTGTTAAAAAGTTATTTTGGACTTTTCACTCTGTTGATGGAAAAAATGGTCTAACAGTTATCATTTTCTGTAGTGTATTTTCAAGCAGGATTAATCCGAGTAATATGGTAAATCATGTACTTCCAAAGTGTAATTTCTGATATTATGAAAAGGGACAGTTCAGTTTATTTGAGGTGGTGTTGTAGATATAAATAGTCAATGTATTACTTACATGAGATGTTGGTTGGCACGCCCCTCTTGTAGAAGCAGAGAGGAGTACCAGCTGGGAAGCTACGTAACGCACCTGTATGGACGGGGTCAGCTACAGAAGGTAGGATACTTGAGCCTCTTAAAAAAGGTCCACCTAAAAAAAGGGTCAATAGCGGTTTTAGGGCACACTATATTTAGAATATTTTCACTGTTTTACTTTGACGTCAGACAGCCCTCTAATGGGAAACCACTGTTAAATAGGCCAAATAATGCTCTCTCTATACCAACCAGACTCCATAGGCAATTTTTTAAAGATTATTTTTTAGCCTTTATTTGATAGAGTCAGCTAAAGAGCAGATAGGAAAGGGGGTAAAGACAGAGAGGCAATGACATGCAGCATAGGGCCACAGGCAGGAGGTGAACCAGCAGTCACCGCTGAGGACTGACAGCCTCAGCACACGGGGCACCATCAGTCATTTTACCTCACAGAACACAGGAGTTGCTGGTCCACTGCGGCTTCAATCAGTTAGTTTGTTTCTGTTATTGTGTGACCTGGGTCTTTTAAAATCAGTGTTCAGTGTGTTATTAACCAAAGTCACACAATGACACAAACAAACTAATGGATCAAGGCAGTGGTTGTCCAGCAACTCCCATGTTCTGCAGGGTACAATGACTGATGTCGCCTATGGAGCTGGTTTGGAGAGAGTGATATTTTGTTTATATAATGGCTGTTTCCCATCAGAAAAGGCTGCCTGACGGCAAAGTAAAATGGTGAAAGTATTCTAAATGTAGTGTACACTTAAGCTGATGATGATTTTTTTTAGGTTGACCTTTTAAAAAGTGTCTAAAATACATTTGGCTGCTGACCTTGTCCACAGCAGTGTGCTGGTGCTCCTCTCTGCTTCCACAAGCTGGGAACGTGCCAGCAGGTGTTTACTGTAGCTAATACACTGACTAACGATAAAATAATCCAAACTATCCCTTTAAACATGCTGTATATGACCAGTGAGGATATAACTTTGTATTCTAAGAATTAAAGAATTAGTAGAGAGGTTACAAAAAACATAAGCAGTTGTCGACAGGGTTGAAATCAGTAGCACGGATCATAGTAGCAGTGGTAGTAGTAACAGGAGTAGCAGCAGTAATCACTCTGAAATGTTAGGATGCAGCGTTAGGTAACAAACAAAGGAATAGAGTAAGCAAGCGTAACTTAACCCAACTTAACTTAACTTTTACTTAACTTTACTCTTATATTAAAACATTTTGTGTGAATGCTAACACTGCACCATGCACTTCACCTAAGCGCTTTAGGATGGACACATAGTCCTTGCCCTCTTGTCTGCTTGGCACTTCAATAATTGATGCCCTCGCTGCATTGTCACCAAAAACTCATATCAAGAAAGGAGTGTCAGGCTCACCTTACTGATTAAGTCTGTGTGAAACTTTAATGTGTACCCCATCTTCAACTGATAACAAACTCAAAGTGCTCAAGCAAACGAGGTAATGGGAAGCTGAACCATTTGGACGTCCGCTGTGCACCCAGTGTCTGCTTTGACAAACGCTGATCATAATTTGACCCATTCCCGGTGTTTTGGAGCTTGGAGGTATTGGAGATGCTGCTACCTGATAGTCTGAACAGGGAGGAACGTCGTAAAAGATTTAACTGGCGTGTTAGGATGACTGAATGGGCTTTGTGAGCTCTGCGCAGGAACTCTATCCATAATGCAGGGGATGACAGCACTGCCACTGTTCCCCAACAAGCATTAGTCCTGAGCCTCTACTTATGATGTCTGCGTGCAGCTTCCCTTCATTAATGAATGATAGGCCATGCACATATCAATGGCTGCCCCTGATACACACAGGGCGCTCGTGGAAGGCGATTTCTCGAAATCTATTTCCACCCTGGCTCGAGCCTATTGTTTACATATCCGCTAATTGATAAGTATATACATTGAGCTGTGCCTATTAACTAAACTAACGCAAGTTTGCAATTTGAACTAAAAGCCACACCCTGCTTAAAGCCCTGAGCAGCTGTTACATGTCCTGACTCACCCTCAGACTGCGTAATGGCTGTCGTGGAGATGTAGACAGGTACTTTGGAGACTTTTCCAAATGAGAAGACACAATCAGATAAGATAGCGAGAGTCATCCAGGACAAACTTACTTTAACTAGTTGAATAATAGAGGCAAACTGTCTGGTTGGAGAAGACAACTGCAGAATGTTTGTGTCTATCTGGTCTGTAAACACCTTACAACATCCATAAATGTCAAGTAGATACACGCATACAGTCAGCTAAAAAGCACTGTCATAAGCCTGGATTTCACCCACGGTGCATTCAGAAACTCAGACAGCATTACGTACAAGTGTCTGCATCTAAAAACATAGTTTATGGTACCAGCAATAACATTACAGCTACTGCTCTTAGTGTCGTATTTTGCTTTTGCTCTAATGTATTTAAGTTCCTTCATGTTTTAATAGTGTACTTTACAGGTTATACAACAAATAGAGACACACCTCTCCTTAAAGCTGTGCAAATATTAAACCAACAAACCTTGAGTATCATCCTATGTCAACACACCCGCACACATTTTATTTTTCATTATTAATCCGCCGATTATTTTTATGATTACATGATTTACTGTTTAGTCTACATAATGTTAAAAAAACAAATCCCTGAGCCCAAGGTGACGTCTTCAAGGTAGCAGCACATAACCCCCTCTAAAACTGCAAATTATTGCTTTTTTACACTTGCAGATGTATCATATTAATTAGAGTAGGCTTCATTTTGGTTTAAAGTGTTTCATTATTGTGAAAACAAAAGACCATATTTTAAAGCCTATTAGAGCCACACAAGTTTTCATCATATATTTTCTTCAAACTAGAAAAAAGAAAGGCGATAAGTGGAAATTTTAAGTTTAATCAACTTAAATATATAAACACTGTATATTTACATTCAGTTAAAGAGAAAAAAAAAATAGTTGGTTCAACTAAATCCCCATATGATTTTTTTTATTACAGTGCATCTAACTTTTTGCCAGAGAGTGAAAAAGCATATTTCCAAAAATGTCCAACTATTCCTTTAAGGCGCTACTCTAAGAAAAGTATTCATTGCTGTCTCTCAGCTCACTCACTGTTTATGTGTGTCAGTGACCCAGTAAGACTGTACGACAGCACCTACAAGCCCTATGTCAACCCACATCCTACAGCCTGACAGTCTCCATGTAGCTTGTTCCTACATGATTTAAAGAACTACTGTGAACTGTCAGGTTTCAGCTCCCTCAGTAGTCTCAGTTTCTCGCTCAGGTCTTAGTCTGGCCATCAGATCTGACTATTACCTCAGCAGAGCTGCCAGGTTGGCCCCAGCACCCCTCCACCCGCCACCCCTACTCCTTCTTCCCTCTGTCTTGCTAGACTTCAGCAGACAGTGAATTATTCAGGGTTAACAAGCTGTTGGAACAGCAAACTCAATTGTGCATTTTCATTAAACCCCTCAGGCCGCGTTTCCTGTGGGCGAAGAGGAGAAGATGCGGCTCAAGTGCGAAACAGTACTAAGCCGGTTCCTCTGACAGAAAGGCGACAGAGAAGATGGTGACAGCAAGAGGACATGTCAAAGGAGAGCCGGGTATCAGACAAAGTCATGTCAACTGCTTTCTGGTAAAGGATTGTGTTGTCAGGTTTGAATGAGTCAAGAGATCACTGGTGATTCTTAACACCATAGACATACATACATAGGTGCTGTGTTGGCCTGTGGTTCATACGACAACTTCACTGCCATATTGGACAGGGAAAGACTGACCTGTGAACAAGTACATATGAATGAAATCTTAAGGGTTCCTAAGGGGTTCTTCCTGAAGTATTGAGGTTCTACCAAGAACCATTTGCTTCTGAAAAACTAAGGAACTAAGCGTTCCATTAAGAACTCTTTTCATCCAAAGACTCCTTTTTGGAAAAAAAAGAGTTCTTCAAAAAGATTGTTAAAATCCTTTGAAGAACTCTTTTGTAAATGGTCTGTCAAGGGTTCTTTGTACCATTAAACAGGTTCTTGTTAGAACCCTCTGGGTGGGTTCTAGATAAAAACCCTTGGAATATGAAGGGGGGGGGTTCCACAGATGGTTCTAGGCATAACCCTTGATGGGTTCTTGATAGAATAATCTGAAAGAGTTCAAAGTAGAACCTTTAGCATGGGTTAGGGTTACATGCTGAAGCGGTAGACACAGCGCCTACCTGCAATATGTCTCTGGTTACCACTGGCGAGACTGAGCTAATCTATTCTGATTGGTGTAATAGGTTGACAATTGCAGAACTAAAATGCTTTGTTAATCTTTTGGGCCACAAGAGGTCACAGAGACGCTGATGTCAGGCAAGACACAAGAAAACAAAAATCAGACAAGACTACATGAGTCACAAAGTAATAAACTCCACTGCATCCTAAATGCCATGGCAGAAATGTATGTGTGAAATAAACTCCCAGTTGTATTCCTCATCTGTCTTTGAAGCTGAAGGAGGCAGGGCAGTGGACTTAACAGCGCAATGCTCTTGTATTCTCACACACACGCACAGACATGCTTATGCAAGCTCACACACCAGGTTTAAACAAAAGTCACACACATACATATATACAGTCCACATTTGACAACCAACATTCTCCGCTCTATTTGGTGCCAGACTTTTCTTTGACACTTAAGTTAGATTCATGGAGATGCACACATCATATACACCGTATGACCTCTGATGGAGAAATGTCTTGAACAAATGAAAGAACACACTTCAAATAAAGCCTGTATTTCCTTATGTTCTCATCATTCTGCTGTGCTTGGAACTCTCGGCACCAACCGAAAACATTTGTATTTGACATCCTGGCATCTCTCTGGTGCGTTTATGAACTGCTCAAACAAATCCTACTTATTCTACCGTGAAATGTCAGAGAAACTCTTGCTCATATAATGGCTTTGTAAGATTGCTAAAGCTGCACATGGCAAGTTAACTATATGTATAACTTAAATGTATGAAAAATAAATCTAATATTTCTTCTATTTGATCAAAATATTGGACCTTACTAAATATATTTTACAGCCCATTGTGGTGAATCATGGACTCATGCTCAACTCACTGCTAACATTTTGAAATCAGCACATCATTTTTATGAAAATGTAAATCCCTACTGAATTATGTAAGGCAGAGAACTGCTGCAGCACTGCTCTCTATCGTCTCAAATTTGGAAGAAAAATGGACCTGTCTCCACACTAGAGTCTGACCAACATATCACAGCTATATTGGTCTATATCGGTATCAGCATATTCAGTATGTTGTTTGATATGCGTCTATATGAAATCATTTTTTTGTTTGTTTTGTTTTTTTAACAGAACATAATGTTTTTATTTGCTGGGTATACAGGCAGCATTTTACATAAATGTGATCCTTTTTTCGTAATTCAGGCCTGATACACAAATTGTACCCTCTTTATTAAAAAAAACAACAACTTTAGAATTAGCCAAAATACTGGTAAAAGATTACTTTTCAGTGCCCTGATATCAGTTTGGAGATTAGAGTTTATTGTTAAACTGTAAAATATCTTGCCTCCTGTACATTTATACATTTGTCACAAGTGTTAACTACTTTTGGGGGATTGTTGCAAAAAAATTTATGTTTATGTATGTATTCCATACTCTGTATAAAGAACCCCGAAAATAGGCATCTGCCCCAAAAATCCAGTCAGTGGTCTGGCCTTTGACTGCCCTCATTCAGGGATGACAGACAGTAGAAATGTTAAAACAGTGGCTGCATGCAAATTGTATTATTTCCCAACTTCACTTTTTTGTGCTTAAGTTCATACCAGTCTGATCAACCTATCTGTTGACTGCTGACCTCCTGCATGAATCCCTCAAAGACAGGGTGGAAGAAATTATACTGTGCCGCCCTCTAGTGCATTTTGGAGGACCCAGAAAACTTCCATGTCTGCACATTTAATCAAAGTACGATCTAATCCTCAATATGGCCATGTGCAATAACCAAATCATTGAAGTTGCTTTTTTTTAATGAAAAATGTGCGACATTACAGCTTCATAATGTCCAGACAGGCATTACAGTGCATGTCACCACTGTACAGTATACCAACAATTGTCATAAAAATAAATAATGAGTATACAGGGGTCCTTGGGTGGGTTGTATCACATTTTTTGGAAGTTAGGAAATAGGGTTAGGCATTTTGATAGAATAAACTAGTCTGTACAGGATTCCAACTAATGATAGTTTTCATTATAGATTAATCTGCTGATTATTCTCTCCATTAATCAATTGTTTGGTTTGTAAAAATTTTGCAAATACTGAGAAATATCATTGTAATTACCCAGAGCCCAAAGAGATACTCTCACAATACCTGTTTCATCCATCCAACAGTCCAAACCTCAAAATGATACAAAAATGCACTCTTACTTTTAGTCATGCATTCACACTCATATATGCAAGCAATCATGATCCCCTCCCAGCTTATGTCTGGCAGGGATAAAGATATATATCAAATAATATGAAAAGTTGAGGCTGGTCAGAGGGCCAAAACTCTTAAGTAGGACTGCAAGTTTTTGATTTAAAAAAAAGGAATCCTTATTTGGAACCCTTTTACCACCGCATGAATATTTCTCGCCTCTGCTCAATTTTCTATTGAATCGATTGGACCCTTGACATGAAAAAGTTTGGGAACACCTGCCCTCTTCCATGTATTTCCCCAGACTCACCATGGTTACTGCATCCTGTTGATTCATACATGCAGGCAAAACACGTGGGGGCATGAATGTAATTGTGAATGACAATGATAACAATTCTCTATCAATTCTCTACTATGAAATCCCAAATGAATGAAAGTACTCACCATTTTCACCGGACGTGACGTCACCGCGGCCTCTTTCCTGCGTGGACGGGAGCGCTGGTAGCCGCTGCTGCTGCCCGTCAACATCACACAGCCCCAGAAGACCTCATCTGTGTGCGGGACTTTGTTTTTAACTGTCTGTCTCTGACAGTCCACTAACTGTCCTCCACCATGCCCATGTACCAGGTAAAGCCCGTGAGTGGGAGGCCCATACAGACTGATTTACCCACCTGCATGTACAAGTTACCAAATATCCACGCAGAGCATGGGAACAGCTGCACCTCTGAACATGCGCTTCAGGTAACTGTTAACTGACTTAATTTCGAGATGTTTGATTTGTTTCTTCAACTGGTTAGCTTGTATTTGGCTCTTTGTTGTCGACAGGTCGTCTTGTTTCTCACTTACTGAAACACGCGCGGTGTATTAGCATTAGCTGTCTTTACCGGTCGTATCCAGAAGAGAATCCTCTATTTGGGAAAGTCTCGCGAGATTTGTACACGTTGTTTCTTAATTCCACACGTTGTAGAAAGTAACTAACGTTATATTTCATAAAGTGACAACACTGGGGTTAAGATATGGACATGTGCCGAAACAGAAAACACTTCGTTTAAATTAAGGAAAGATCATGGGTTGGGTTAAAATTATTCTCGCGAGCTTTCGCGGGTCTGGGGTTCCCTTCTCGACACGACCGTTAGCCAAGCTAGCTAGTTGACATAGCTTGACAGTACAATGAGTAATCTAACTTGTGGCTGACGCAACAATTACTACACGTCTCCACCGTCCCATCAACAGTTAAAGATTATTAAACCATATAAAGTGATTACGCAGGTAGAGTAGAATTTAACTGTGATTATTAATAATATTCAAAATGTATTTATCGTGATGGTATGACTGCCCATCTTTATCCCAGCTGTGCAGTGGTGGAGTGTAATTGAGTATATTTACTCAAGTACTGTACTTAAATGCAGTTATAGGGGTACTTACTTGTACTTTAATAAAGTATTTCCATGCCATGCCACTTCATATTTCTGCTCCACTTGATTTTAGAGTCATATATTGTGCTTTTTACTGCACTGCATTGTAGTGCAATGTAGTAAGTAAGTAGTATAATAATATAACACACTAAAAATGCTCATGTTTCTGCATCAAGTGCATTTGCTTTTGATACTTTGTGTTAGGGCCTCACAATATGTTACAAAAAAATTCTGTTGCAATAATTATTTTGACAGATATTGGGATTCACAATTAGTGGGAATGAATGTTTTTTTGCATCACAATTTTCATTTTCACTGAAAAAAAAAAAATTGTTGGGGTCTCTACCAAACAAACGTGCTTTTTTTAACCCTACATCTGGGGAACAAGCTTTTAGGCCAGGGCATCTTGCAACACTTTTACTTTATCAGAAAATTGCTGCTTCTGTGATTTGGATATTGCACTTTGCCCTATTGTAATTTCGATAATATTTCAATTCCCAGAATGGTGAAGTGGACCCAGCGGTCAGAGCTCTGGAGGCCAGGCAGGATGAGATCATGAGAAAACTGTATGAGCTGAAAGCTGCTGTGGAGGGCCTTGCTAAAACGGTTACCACCCCAGACGCCGATCTGGACCTGACAGTCAGCAGCAGCCTCTCCTCCCAAAGCTCCACAGCCTTCAAAGGTGTCACAGACCTGGACACAGTACTGGGAAAGGTAAGAAACTGGGAACAATACTAGTGTGATCTGGAGACACTGTTTATTAGTGACACAGTGACAGTATGCTTCTGTGTTTAACATAGTTAAACTCCATTTTCCCTGTGGCTGTGGCAGGCCCTAGATGTTTTTGTTTTCTGATCACACCCATCATTACTGCAAGTTATAAATACTTTGCCAACATGCATAACCTGTTTCTATTGCAACAGATGAGGGTGGGGATTGATTACAGATTGAGCAGGCTCTATTGGCCTTGTTATAACAGACAAATGTTTACTTATTTTGGACACTTAGACTATTTACCCTCCTTTTTATCTTTATGTCACAAGGACCTTGGCGCTCTTCGTGACATCGTCATAAACGCCAACCCGGCACAGCCACCCCTGTCCCTGCTGGTGCTTCACAGCCTGCTGTGTCAGCGCTATCGGGTGCTCTCCACCGTCCATGTCCACTCCTCAGTTAACGGTGTGCCACCACAGCTACTGTCCTGCCTCGGTCCACGCCATGTAGACAGCTATGCCCGTCAGATGTTCCAGATGGGCTTCACCCTCATATGGAAAGATGGTAAGGCAGAGCGATACAGTTTTTACACCAAAATTAGCATGTATATGCAGGTTTTTAAATATGAGTATAACCGCTAAAAATTGATGATTGACCCTTTTTTGATGGCAAATAGACCCACCCACCTCACCTTTCTGTTTTTTTCTGATTCGTACCAAAACAAAACAAAGTAATGAATGCTTGTAGACAAAAAAAATAGGACTTTTATTATGAAGAATTTATAGGAAGTAAAATGTTTATACATCGTTCATCAGCTTGACTAAGTGCGAGTGCTTCATCATTTAACACACCTTCAAGCGGCTTCAGCTCTGCTGTGCTGGGCTGCAGCACTGAGTCCAACTGAGTCAAGCAGCTCACCTGGGTGGTGTGTTTGCATTATTGCCGATTGGAGCTGGAGACGATAAATACTCAAGTCTACTGCGGTCATTTTTTGTGAGTGAATGCCGTTTGTACCCTTGAAGAAAAAAGCCAGATGTTAGCGGGTGTTAAAGGGGTTTTTGTTCAGTGTAAAAGGGGCTTGAGAGAGGCAGTATGTGTCAGAGGATGGACAGAAGATGAAGGACCAATCCCAATGCCCCTCCCCTTAAAACCTTGGGCCCTGAACCCTCACAGACTTCCCTGACTTCCCCTGGTAGTGCTTGACGGTGAGAGTCTGCATTGGACCAAAATGGTATAAATAGGAATGGGATAACACTTTGCAACATTAACAACAGAAGGGAAAATGAAGTACATCCATGCTATACCTCAACCTGTTTTATATGTTGTGGGTGCCAAGTGGTCCTGATAGAAGACAGTTATGCTGTTTCATTTGGATGTAATTTCATGTGAAAGTGTGGAGGTGGTTTGCTACTTGTTATTTTCTAAGAATATAAAACTAATTACAGTACCTTTCACCCCTCCAAAGTGATTCCAAACTGAGGTGAAAAACAAAGTAAAAACGGACAGTAATCAGACACAAAGCCATTTGAGCAAAGGTTTGATTTTTGTACTGTGAGTGATTAAGAGGTTCTTTGAATGATGTCAGTAATTTAATTATCAAGAACATTGCAAGCTGTTAATGTGACAAAAGTAATTAAGTGTTTATAAAGAATAACATGGGAAACACGTGTGTTTGGATCAGAATGCAGATCCATGTCGTGGTAACAAAATTCTACCAGGTCCTATCTCTACATATTTATGTAATCTAAAAAGATAAATATATTGGTCATGAAATGTAGGCTACATGATATCTACAGTAAAAAAAACAGTCCCTATTGTCTCAAAATGTGACTTTTTTTGTTTGAGTTATTTTTAATTACTAGCAGCAGCAGCTGCGTTTGCAGGTTTATGTCCATGTCTTTGCTTAATGTGTATGTTGCTGCAGTCGACTGAATATATATCAGCATATTCTATCACATTCTAGATTCAACATTATTTCCATTGTCTAGATTAAAACACTGCCAAAGCTGGTTTTACGAGCTGTCATCTGTCTGACTTTGCTGATATAAACATCGGGGGTTGCCTAGGCGATCGGGGCGTCCACACGCTGGGTGAGAGGGGCTGCCGTCTGACAGTGCCGCAGCCCCAACTAGTGGTGGGCGGCTGCATAAAATTTTAGAGGCAACAGATAACTGGCATTGTGCATGAATGAAATATTGATATATAGTTTAAACGACTAGTATTTCTGGTGCCGACTAGCGAGGGTAGGTCTTTGTTTACCATGACAAACGTTAATCCTCTGCTCTATTCACAGTCTCCAAACTGCAGATGAAGTTCAGCGTCCAGAACATGTGTCCCATTGAGGGTGAGGCCAACGTGGCACGCTTCCTCTTCAAGCTGTTGGCTCCCTACCCCAGTGATCCCGCTCTCGCCACGCTGGTGGACAGCTGGGTGGACATGGCTTTCTTCCAGCTGGCAGAGGGCAGCCCCAAGGAGCGGGCCGCCGTCCTGCGGGCCCTCAACTCCGCTCTGGGCCGCAACCCCTGGCTGGCTGGGCCAGAGTTCACCCTGGCCGACATCGCCTGCTACTGCTGCGTGCTACAGAGCGGCTCAGCCTCCGCTGCTCCCGCCAACGTCCAGCGCTGGATCAAGTCCTGTGAGAACCTGGGCCACTTTGGCCCTGCCAAGCTACTTATGCAGTGACGGGGGACCAGACACCAGAAGGGTGTCTTTCCCAAGCAAAGTGAGAGAAGGGCATTAGAATATTAAACTATACCAGCCATGTCTGGAACACCTTCTAATGCTTCCCTCCTTACTAGACTATATGTAAACTGACAAAGACTCAGTAGAAGCAATATGGTTGACCGTTAACATAGTAACTTAAATATTTCTTGACCATGCTGCTTTTATATAACAGATTCTGAGGCTGTTTTTTTAAGGGAGGAAGCATGAGAGGACTGTAGAGACATGGGCTTGGTGGGGGATTGAATCAAAGGTACTAACAGATGTTGTTAGTCCAACACACACTGTACACCTTCCACCCACTTTGTGCCTAACATGATCCTGTTCTAAATGTGTGTGTGTTAATGTGTGGCAACGGGTATTACTAAATGTTTTCAGAAGTAATACTTTGTAATAGTTTTTTTCTGAAATCATTAAAACTTCCACTTTGGATCAAACTTTGAACTGGTACCTCGGCTTTGTTTAATTCAACTGTTTGATCATTTTAAAACCAAATTTCCTCATGTAGCTGAGCAAGTGTCATTCACTGAAGTGCACCTCTTTGTCCAACAGGTGGCAGGCTTGTCATGTCAAAAATTATTGTCATTTATTAACTTGCTTCACCTGCTGATCCTGTGCAGAATTTCACAGTGCTGCACCTTATCCCACCATACATGAAGTGGAAAGAAGTGCAATACTGGACAAGTTGTTTTTCCATGAAAAAGCTAAGACCAGGACTCACATCCTTGGAAGGTCTTGAACACCATGTGTGGAACATCTTATCAACAACATTTTTTATGACTGAGTTTCAATTGCTGTACTGATAATTAATACTGGGGAAGTAAAGGAGAGGTAGGGCTAAAAGTAACCATTATCTTTATTATCAATTAATCTGTCAGTCATTTTCTTGATGAATCAACTAGTTGTTTGGTCTATAAAATGTCAGAAAATGGTGGAAAATGTTGATCACCGTTTCCCCAAGCCCAATATAAATGTCTTTTTTGTCCACAACACAAAGACATTCAGTTAATTCAAATGCTTACACTTACCAGCCACTTTATTAGGTACACCCTGCTAGTATTGGGTTGGACCGGCTTTTGCCTTTGGAACTGCCTTAATACTTCATGGCACAGATTCAACAAGGTGCTGGAAACATTCCTCAGTTTTTTGTCCTTATTGACATGATAGCATTGCGCAGTTGCTGCAGGTTTGTCGGCTGCACATCCATGACGCAAATCTCCCGTTCCACCACATCCCAAAGGTGCTCTATTGGACTGAGATCTGGCGATTGTGGCCACTGGAGTTAAGTGAACTCTGTTGTCATGTTCAAGAAACCACTTTGAGATGATTTGAGCTTTATGACATGGTGTGTTGTTCTGCTGGAAGTAGCCATTAGAAGATGGGTACACTGTGGTCATAAAGGGATGGACATGGTCAGCAATAATACTCAGGTAAGGTGTGGTGATTAAACGATGCTCAATTGGTACTAAGGGGCCCAAAGTGTGCCCAGAAAATATCCCCCACACCATTACACTACCACCACCAGCCGGAACCATTGATACAAGGAAGGATGGATCCATGCTTTCATGATGTTGACACCAAATTTTGACCCTGCCATCTGAATGTTGCAACAGAAATCAAGACTGATCAGACCATGCAACGTTTTTCCAATCTTCTGTTCAATTTTGGTGAGCCCGTGTGAATTGTAACCTCAGTTTCTTGTTCTTAGCCGACAGGAGTGGCACCCGGTGTGGTCTTCTGCTGCTGTAGCCCATCTGCTTCAAGGTTCGACATGTTGTGTGTTCAGAGATGGTCTTCTGCATACCTTGGTTGTAACAAGTGGTTATTTGAGGTACTGTTGCCTTTCTATCATCTTGAACCAGTCTGGCTGTTCTCCTCTGACCTGTGGCATCAACAAGACATTTTCGCCCACAGAACTGCCGCTCACTGGATAATTTCTCCTTTTCTGACCATTCTCTGTAAACCTCAGAGGTGGTTGTGTGTGAAAATCCCGTAGACCAGCAGTTTGTGAAATACTTAGACCAGCCTGTCTGGCACCAACAACCATGCTACATTCAAAGTCACTTAAATCAAGTTTCTTCCCCATTCTGATGCTCAATTTGAATATCATCAAGGTCATCTTGACCATATCTACATGCCTAAATGTATTGAGTTGCTACCATGTGATTGGCTGATTAGATATTTAAGTTAATGAGCTGTTGAACAGGTGTACCTAATAAAGTGGCCAATGAACGTATTTACTGTTTAAGAAGACTGAGGAAACTATTCACATTCGAGAAGCTGAAATCTGGATGTTTTTCCTCAAAAATTACTCAAAATTATTTGATAATATTTATAGTTGGTCCTAAATTTAATAGTTGACAACTAATCAACTAATTGTTTAGTCACTGTAGTGACTAAGGTGAATGACAGTGATGTTATGAACTGCTTTAACCATGCAAGCAACGTTTCTGTGCGTCCTTAAAAAGCCTAAAATCCAATAATCAGAATTTTAGACCTAAAAATGTCTTTAAAACAATTATGACAGGTGTTAAAAATTGGCTGGATTATGAAGTTCATACTTCAGTCTCACTATACGTCACAATATGTCACTTCAAGTAAATTAAATTGAACATTAATTAGTTCCTGATCCTTTCTTCATTCATTGTGGAAAATCTGAGGGAAAAAATATTTTAAACATTTTCTTTACATGTTATAATCGATATGGGCTGATTGTTTTCAGAAGGTATTACGGGAAACTAATGAAGCCTTATGCGTCTTTTCTTCAAACACAATCAACCAGGTTAGGTCAAAAGCTGTAACATGCTTGTATCCTTAATCAAAACTACTGTTAACTTCAATTGTGTGATATAATTACTACAGCTTACACCAAACTGCTGTTCCCAATTTTTTTTTTTTAATCAGTTTTCTAATTTTGTATTTTTTTCCTCCTAAACCTGTTAAGCTTTGTGCAGTTGTCATCTAAGTTTTGAACTGGTTGCACGGCTGTGCTGTATTCTATTGTAAGGTGACAATTCTATTTTCTGCAGCAATCCTTCAGCCACACACGTTGTCTGTGTTCTTCCTCTACAATCAGTTGTTCAAGATGCGTTTTATCCTTATCAACAGATGTGTTGTTGAATAGAATCCCAATAACCCGCCTGTCAAGCAGAGTAGACTTTGGAGCAGCCAGGGCAGTTTCACAGCAGTCCACTCACTGCTGGGGAGTTTTCTATCTCTGCCTACGTCTTTCTGGCTGCTGCAGGCAAAGTCACAGAGATAACAAGACTGTACACATACAGACTCATACATGCAATGATGTTGAAAAGAAGAAAAAGCAAATCCCAGGCTTTCCATAGTCTCTCGGGGTTGGTTTTGCATCTTCAAGTGTCATGTTTTCGACAGCTCGGGTCCACACACAGCCTGTGTGTGAGTGTGTGTGTTTGTATGCTCTGACAGCCTCCTGTTGGTCTCCAGGCAGCTGCCTGACAAGACGAAAGCTCTCAACTGACATCTGGGCACATGGCAAGGAAAACACTCGGGACTCTGCAGCGCTGGAAATTTAGTGTTTGTGTGCTCCGTGTCTTCCTCGCACACAAAAACAGGCTTTTTTGAAACGGTAATCAGTATCTGTTGATGCAGTCAGGGCTGCATGCAAATATGGCAGTTGTTCCCGTAGCGTTACTAATCTAATTACTTTTGGTTTTCATGAAAAAAAAAAAAAAAGAAGACAGACAAAAAAAGCTCTTTCCTTGTCTCTTTATATATGATATAAAACATACAGACAGGAGATGCATTCTCATTGAAGAGCTGTAGAAAAAACAAACTAGCTTAACCGAAAGACAAAATCACTTCAGTTTAACCCTGTGGCTACTTCAAATCACAACAACAGCACAGATAGAAAGATGCTTTTGTCAGTATATTCAGTCCATGAATGCCATTGTCCATGATTGTCAATTAGATACTTCCATTAGGCCATTCAGTGTGGAAGATACATGTTGTCAAAACATTGAGGGGAGGAATATTAGAGAACAGAAAACACATCTGGGCTAAAGTGTCTGAAATGAGATTTTACTCAGGGTTTTTCAGTAATGATTTTTAGCACAATATGGTTTGATTCTGCATCAATTAAAAGGCTGTGAGAGAAGAGTCACCGGGAATGTCTTCACTCAGTGACCAAAGTGCACACGTTGCTGTTGTATCTCAAAAGTTGGATGCGTTCGAAGTAGTCGTCGGTCAGAAAGTTTCTCTGTGAGGTGACCAGGTTGCCTTTCTGACTGAAGAGGCGCTGGACGGGGGCTGTGGAGGGCAGGGTGGTGTTGTATTTTAAGAAAAGCTGCTTCACTCTGGGGAAGTCCTGCAGGCACTCGAGGCTCTTCCCCGTTCCTTCCACGTACTTGCGGATCTCATCCATCACTCCCCGCTGCTGGATCTGGATGGCGGGTTTGACAGGCCCGTAGCTGAAGAAGTCGTCTTCGGATTCGATGGTCGACATGTTGCGGCTGGGGTTGGCCTCCGTCATGTTGCAGGGATCCACCTGGGATGCCTCTGTAGCCAGCAGGGCGCACATCTCCTCCCTCTCAGAGGCAGCCATCCACCACAGACGGAACTGAGGAGTTGTTGCTGTTGCAATCCTTGCCTCTGTGCTGGCAAATAGCTCCTGGAACCGCACGTCGATAGCCACCACAATAGCGTTGATGACATCGCTGAAGTAATTGGCCGCATCTTTCTGCTCACTTAGCTTGTTCTTCAGACTGAGCACGGTTGGGATGACCAGCCCCAGGTAACACTTCTGCTCCGCTTGGAAAAGTTCAAGTGCGAACGCGAGAGGGTGGAAGACGCTCACGTATTCTTTCAGGAAGGCCATCTCTTCAGGCTGCATGCGCGGGACCTCCAGGCGGGCACACAGCTCTGTCAGCTCGCGCTCCGTGAGAGAGACGATTTTCTGCACAGCACAGTACTCCACATTCCAGCGTATGACAGCTGGGACAACAAGCGCCATCTTTCCGATCTCCTCCGCTGCATCCATACCGACCTGGAGATGGTGGCATTTGCTCCAGATGGCGTACACCTTGGCCATGGAACTGTAATGTAGCTGGCACATGGGCCCCTGTGAAACCGCCTGCCAAAAGTCTTCGGTCACAATCAGCTCCAGGGTGTGTGATGCACAGCGCTGCACGGTGGGCAGAAACAGGAGCATGTCCTGCTCTGGCTCGCCTTCCAGGACGGCGCTCACGTTCTCGTAGAAGCCAATGTCGTCGTCACTTTCTGTGCTGTCCACTGCGAACTCTTTGAACACGCTCATAAAGGGGCTGCCGTTATCAGTGACTGTGGTCTGCACTTTGCTTTCAATGTTGTATGCCACGTGGATGTCATGTATCCGCCCAGCGATGGTGTCGTACGTGATGCGGCCCTGCAGCCGCGCGAAGCCCACAGCAGCAGATTTCCTCTCCAGAGAATCTGTGTCGATCCAGTGACAGGTCATCCCAAAGAAGCTTCTGTTGTTGGCTGTCCAGATGTCCGCTGTGGTGCACACGTACTGGACATTACTGAGCTTCGCCATCAGCTCTTCACGCATCCGGGAGAAACCCTGGTCCACCTTGGTGAACAAGGTCACCCTGTCCATGGACTTGAGCCCTTCAGTCAGGCCTGCAATCAGCTTCCTGAAGCCAGGCTGCTCCAGCACGTAAAAAGAATGACAATCTTCCACAATGAAGTTGAAAATCAGATCGTCAGTCTTTGCTTGGGTCATGCATTTTGAGATGATTTCAGCTTTAAGTTTTTTGAGTTGGCAGTGCCTACTTTCTTCACCATTGTGCTCTTCTTTCTTCCTTCCCCTCTTGGCATCAGGCCTGGCTTCACAGCCCAAATGTGTTCTCTGAAAGACAAAAAATAACAACAAGGTTTCTTGTTACTGGTTGGAGGTGTGCCATTTGTATGTTCTGAGTTTCTAATAGTTAAAAAATAGCACCTGGGACACAAATGCTACTGTTACACTGCAGGCAAAAGTAGCCAAACAGTCTTTTTTTTAAAGACATACACGTAACATGTACATGTAACATGGTAAACGCTGTATTCAATGCCCTCCATATTTATTTTCATATGACAATGTGCTGTGTGTGAAGTCTTCGACATTGTTCTTTTGCATATACAGGTCAGTTCAGGATTTTGGCCACATTTTAAAAACAGTGTGACCAAACAAAAAAAATCAGATCACAGCAATAAATCAGAATTAGCCACTAAAGCTTGCAGTGTGAACGTAGCCAAAGATTCAGGGTGTGGGACAATTCTGGGACATAGTGAAACTTACTGAAAATAAAATTATTATGTTAATACCTCATTTTAATTGTTAAATGCCAAGTTAAAAAAATATGAGGTAATCTGCCACAATCTTACACACTGTCATGGCGTGTAAAACAAAATTAAGTGTTTACTGTAAGATAGGTTCAAGTGTGTTTATGTACATTTCCATCGGCATATACCAGGGGCTCCCAAACTAGAAGAGGAGCCACTGCAGGGGGGGCGTGGATGACCAGGGGATAAATATGGAGTTAAAGTTCAATGAAAATCATTTGTCTAGAGGACACAAACAAAGAAACAAGAGTTTGCTGTTGCTCTTATGCTGACCTTTGGTTCACTATAATTCAGTCTGAATCCTTTTTGATCAGTTGCTTAATTTGTCAATGATTGATAGTTATTGTAGGGTGGGGGGGAGGTCTTGAAGTTTTTTGGTTTCTTAAGTACACCAATCAGAAAAGGATATTTATTTGCACTGCAGTCTGCACTGATATATTTCATGTTCAGTTAGAAATAAACAGGAGACAGTTACTCAACCAATGACTGGAAGCATAATGAAAACTGACTGTGGCCAAATGCCAAGGTGATTTAAATTTTTGTTCATACATAAGTGCAAGTAGCAACAAGCAGAACTTCTTGAGTGCATCAATTAAATGATGTTATTAAACTATATTTATTATGAAAAATTATGAAAAGAATGTAATTTAAGACAGTGGTTGTTCAGTCTGGGATAGTTTAAAGTAAAGTTTGGGACAGTTGCGGGACACTTAAGAAAATAGTTAATTTCGAGTCCTGAAAATAAGACTTAAATGGCGCACATGCAGAGTTTAATGATTTGTTTTTTTTCATTAAAGTTTATCACAAAGAGCCTGCAGCGCCATGTTGGTAATCAGCATGCAGCCATAATGTAACGTTATTAATCACGAGGGAAGCTATTCATTCATTGACTCTTTCAAACATTAACCTGGCGGGTACGGCAGATCATTACAGGGAAATTACTTTCTGCAACTTACGTCCAAATGCTTCTTTAGATTCGATGTTGAGGTTTTCGACGTGGAGAGCAGGTTAACCCTCGGCAGACATAGATTACACTGGACGATGATATTTTTCCCCTGATCTGCCTTGTACGTGAAATGGTGGCGATAACGCCAAGTATGCATGGCCGATTTAGTCTCGCCGCTGGGTTCATGGTGATCCACATCCATTTCGCACTTCATCTATGCTGTTATTGACGTCTTGAAATATAATAAAAGTATCGTAATCCGATTTAGTAATCGTGATTACACGTAAAGTAACGATGGCGGTAGAGAAATCCTCATGAAAAGGGGCAGGCCTTTGTTCAGATGTTGCTCAGAAAACCAACAAGGTACCGACACCGTCATCACTGTTTATTTTCGCACATGCGCATTGACAATCAGCAAATTCCTTGAGTGAATGAGCACAGTGGAGCACTGCGCATGCGTCTCACACTCAGGGGCGACCACAACGTGACGTCACGACCTGTCCTTGTAATATTTACTCACATTCATGGAAGTACTTTTACTGTACCAGCATTTCCTTTTTTCTGTCGGGTCTAGAAGGGAACCCTACTTTTGTGAAACTCTCGCGACATTTGTACACCATTTATTTGTCGTCCACTTTCTGTTACGCTGACTATGTTTTAAAATGTAACAACGTTGTGCTTAAGATCTAGGTAGATTTAGGGACACAAACTCCAGGCTGGGGTTAGCAAAATATCATATTATGGGTTAAAATTACCATTCTCGCGAGATCATTTGCGGCTCTGGGGTTCCTTTCTAGATATGATCCTTTTCTCAAGTGGTGCAGCAAGTTGGCGCCACCATCAGGTCCGCGGAAGTAAAAATGTCACAACGTTTAATTGATAAACTGTATTAAAACCATCCAGTCGGTTCCTCTGTGATTTAAAGGAGAAAATGACCATCTGAGCAGCAAATAAAAACGGCCAACCAAATAAAAAACGATTCAAACCAGAAATGAACAAAGACGCATCAATTACCCTTGATTTACATAAGAACAGGTATATTTGCATGGAAAGGCTCAAGGGGAGACACTATAGGTGAATGTATGAGTTTTCTGAATATGTATGTTTATATATTCATTTGGTGAATTGTCTAACTTAATATGCACAATTCCCTAAGTCTCCAGGACAGGAAAACATTTGATAAAGACACACTCAAAATTCTTGTTTTTTTCTAGTTTTTACAATTTTGGATATATATATATTTTTTTGTCACTTCATAATTCAGAAACCACTGTCAACAGCCATAAATAAAATGATGCACACCCCCATCTGTAAAAACCCTCAGAATGCAGACAGGATTAAAATGGTCATCTATGGTGTATTTAAGTGTTACTGAAGTGGAGATTTCTGGCTCAGAGTCTAAGAAAAATATTAATTTTGACAATATTAAATGTTTTGTGAAATTCCATGCATTTTACAAGACATTTGAATGGAATAGGGTAAACATTTTAACGAGATATGAATGATTAAATGAAATTCATCTTTTGAGTTTCATCAGAAATTTTATGTTTAAACACGTAAATGAGGCATCTGCTAACTTGAAGTGAATTTAGTAAAATCTACAGACACAAATAGACTAAGTATTTTATTTTCCAGTAGTCTGATAGGAGGCATGTTATGGGAGCAATATAGACAAAAATCTCAAAATTGACCAGTGCATGACAAAACAATGCATTTGCATGTAGTGTCTCACCTTAAAAGAGTAAAAAAAAAAAAAACTGTTGCTATTCAAAAGTCTTAAACATTGTTTTTGGATGTTTTTACAGACTGATTCTTTCACCAAATCAAAAGATTAAATCAAAGATTAAATCAAAAGAACAATACACATATTTTGATGAAAGTCTCCCTCTAGTCAAAAATGTCTGTTTGACATGAGAAGGCTGTTTTCCCATCAGTCTGAGTTTAAAGACACATGAGAAGGATATTGTGTCATCAGGAGCCATTGTCATCATAATATATAACCTTGGTCCAATAGGCAGCTATCAGAAGTGAAAACTTGAAGTTCACACTGCACATACACTGGGAATGGACTTTACTTTGAAGTAAGAGACATATTGTGTCTTGTAACTTTTAAAATGGACAATATTTGTGCATGGATTCTGTATTACTCACTGAGTGAAAAGGAGTAAATGCAATTTAACAAGGTAATTGAACTTTTTTTTTTTTCCGAAAAACCATATTAGACCAAAATTATTATCATGGCCTGATTGTTTTGTGTTCTAAAATCTGGCTGGAGGGGATCGACAAAGATCTGAACTGCCAGCTCTTGATTAAAATAGGCATCCTAGTGGTGTTCATTGAATTAAATTAAAACAACAGCGACAAGTTGCTGAGAAATAGCTCAGAGTAAAAACAGCTCCATGAAAACAAATGTGAAGAACCGTGCTAACCTCATGCCTGTATTCCTGCTCTGACTGCTTTGCCTTGCAGCTCATATAATATGACATTTTATAGCATTAAGTCATATCCATAAAAAAATTACAGTGACCATTACCTTTTGCGCAATCCTGAGGACATGTTGTCATGTTCTGCAGCTTTACAGGAATAGTGACAATTGAAGACAGTTGAACTGAGGCCGTCTGACATCTGTGAATTGTTAATTTTGCACTTCTTTCTATAAATGTGATGTATTCACATAGGTGGATTGAGACAATGAGCCCCTAGGCATGGATGCATAAAAGCCAGCCACACGTTAACAGAATACACCACTCTCAACCACTAATAAGAGATAAGTTTAATTAAACCACCTCTAAAATTAAGAAAAACAAAGTCTAAAAAACAATTGACAGCAAGCTTTGATGTCACATAGCAAAAAAGAATATTTACAGTATTGCAGGGGGTGTGTGAGTTTTTTTTCAAGATGTTAATTTTAAAAATATCAGTCATACAAAATAATTATATAATAAGTTTTATGGCACGCACCAAAGGGCTGCAGGTGGGAGTCGAACCCACAGCCACTGCAGAGGACAGATAGCCTCACCCCTGAAGCGACTCAGTCACAGAAGTCACGTTTGCCATGTAATGTTACAACTTTGAATTACTTTTCACATGGGACACTTTGTGCTTGTATCATCTATCCACACCACCTCCTCCATGTGCGGACTTTGTCCCTCTTTAAACTATGTAAACAGCCCGGGGTGTCTCACATAGTTGTGGATGGGTTTACATATAAGTCATCTGGAAAGCTGTAGGGTAACGTACTGTATGAGTTGCAGAGGATGTGACAAGTTGGGAATGAGATTTTCTAATATACCTATTCATTAATTGTCAAAAACTGTCAACTGACATAAAATCTCCTTGAAGAAGAAAGCAAAAGTCACGTTCACTGTGAGTGGGAAGCTGGCTTCGGTACTGAATGACAAACAGAAATCAAGAAAATGGATTTGTGGTTGAAATGTAGCAGTAATACAGCTGAAAAGACAGAGAAAGATGGGAAAAAGAAA
>JAJHUR010106123.1:0-14548 GCA_027495735.1 Lutjanus campechanus
ATAAATTTATGATTTAAAAACCTGGGATATTCTTTGATATTAAAGTCGTAAATTTACATGAAAAACTCTTTACGATAAAATGAAATTTACGATAAAAAGCTTTAATATTCTTTGAGATTATAAAGTCATAAATTAATTTAAAGGAACCACATAATATTAAGATTGTATTTTGCAATCAGAATCTCTGACAACGATCAACTTTTTTCTTGTAATCTGTTGGTTTTTTTCTTTTAAATTGACCACTTTAATCTCAGAGAATATCTCTAGTTTTTTCATGTAAATTTATGACTAAAAAACCTGGAATATTCTTTAACATTAAAGTCGTAACATTACGAGAAAAAGCTTGAAGATTCTCTGAAATGATGAAGCCAAAAATATGTGAGAAAAAATAAGAAATTCTCTTCAACTAAAGTCAAATTTATGAGAAAAATAATGTCATGGAATATCAAGGAACCAAATAATATGAATAAATTTTATCAAATCATTTGTTGCAACTGGAGTCTCTGCGAAGATTCTTTTTTTTTTCTTGTAAACATACTCTTTTAATCTCAGAGAATATCCGTATGTTTTTTTCTTGGAAATTTAAGGTTTAAAAACCTGCTATATTCTTTGATATTAAAGTCATAAATTTACAGGAAAAAACACACAAATGTACGAGAAAAAAACTTGAATATTCTCTGTGATTATTAAGTCATAAATTTATGAGAAAAAAATAAGACATTCTCTGAGATCGAAGTCACATATTTATGAGAAAAGAAAAGTGTTGGAATGGCATGTCAAGGAACTGGATAATATTAATACATTTTTAGCAAATTATATATTGCAATTGGAGTCTAAATTTAAGATAATGAGTTTTTCTCAGAGTTTTGGTCCCTCCTCAGTCTTGGTGACTAGCTTGTTAGCACTAAAGATCTCTGAGGGTTTGTTTTTTCTCTTTTAATGTAGTTATGCTCACAGTTTCCTCCAGCTTCCTGTCTATGTGCTAAGCTAAGCTAAACATATACTGGACCTGTCCCTATATCGTATAAGTCAGGCAGTTTTGGAGTCGTTAGAGTCAAGATGTCTTCACGGTTAAGATATTTTAAGACAAGAACAGAAGTATAAATAGTTCTCTTTAGCGTCCTGTGGTTTCACAGAGAATGTGTCAATATTGTCCAGGATCTCACCTCAGACAGAAACATGCACACAAACGTTCTCCTTTTCTGCGACTTTGTGCCGACTGTAGAAACAGAGCGAGCCTCAATCTCTAGATCAACAACGTTACAAGCCAACCAATAGAGCCGAGGTCAAAGGTCAGAGCTGCAACACTGAGACAATAGATGGAGCAAATATTCCCCCTGACCCTGAGAGGAGCAGAGAGGAGCAGCACGCAGGGGGACGAAGAAATGAAAGAGAGCTGGGAGACGGGCTTATTTTTTTCATTTTTCTCTTGCTGGTACATCCACAGACATGTTCTGTACGTTCACAACCATGAAAACGTTCATGATAATCAGTCACATTCCTCCCTCGGCTTCATTACAGGTGTGGTCCTGCTTAGAGCTGAAACACTTAGATGATTAACTGATTCGTCGATCCACAGAAAATTAGAATATCAAGATTTTTTTTTAAAGTCTTTTTTAAAGCAAAAATGCTAAATATTCAAAATCCTGCATGCTAGGTCAACTCTCCAGTCAGCACACCTGACCAATGCACTGATTTACCACTGGAGCTGGCCCACTGCACCTAATACTAGTTCCAGCTTTTAAGAATTCATGTTTTTCTTTGTATTAAAATAAAGATAATAATAATAGAACTGCAATGATTAATCACATAATTGATTATTAATGATTCCAGCTTCTTAAATGTGAATATTTTCTGCTTTCTTTACTCTTCTGTGACAATAAACTGAGCATCTTTTGATTGTGGGCAAAACAAGATGGCGCATTGACACTTTTTTACTATTTTCTGGAATTTTAAAGACCAAACAACTTATTGATTAATTGAGAAAATAATCAACAGATGAATCAACTATGAAAATAACTGGTAATTGCAGCCTTATATAATAGTAAATAAAATACTTTGGGGTTTTTGGACTGTCAGTCAGACAAAACAATAGGCAGTTTTAACTATTTAAAACAAACAAACATTTTATTCATCAAACGATTAAACAATAATCAAGATAATAGCTGCAGTCCAACTTCTTTCCCCATCCTCACTCATTCCCTTACATTCATTTTTTACAGGGTTCTAGGTAAGATTATGTAAATACGTTTTTCAAGGCAAAAATGGCAGAGTGCTTCTTAATAACAGCATTTAGCATAAAATATCACAGGGACAGGATAACTGGGGAAATGTTCTTCTTTTGTTAGAGGTTAGGCTGCAGAATTGTGAACCACCTGAAGACAGGAGTATAAGGAACTACAGTAATGTAGGCATTAAGAAAGAAAAGCAATGATCAATTTCTCAACACATTAAATGATATAAGATGTTAGTTTCATTTTAGAAATACTCCATAATGCCTCGGTCTGTAAAATCTGAATATTTTGCAGGGAAACTTCAAGAAAAGAAGTATGTTGGTTTTAATTATTGGGAAAATACAGACAGTGTTCAGCTGGTACAAATTCAAATAAATAGCCTGATTGCTGCTGTGACCCAGACAATCTTGTAGTCAGCGCACAGCAGGTAAAAATGCGGGCAAATGTCTACAGGCAAGCATACAATTGCATGTGGAGAATAATCTAATTTCTAATAATCAATGAATCATGCATTTGTATTAACTTGGGTTTAAACTAAATTTTTCTTTCCTTTAAATTAATTTCCCCCATTGATTAATACCAAAGTATGTAGTTCTTTCTAGGAAACATATATGAAATTATTGTGAAAACATGGATCTGTAAACTAAAGTATTATCAGTTCTTATTAAAGGGAAAAGGGACAACTTTTAGACAAAAATCACATAAATGTATCACCTGAAAAGCATATAGCTTGATATTAGAAGCTTCAAAGACTGCTGCAGGGTCTTTTGACTTTTGGGGCCATGTTTTATCCTCATTAAATTTGAGAATATTTTGGGACATCCAGCTCATTATACAAGGACATAATTAAGGACAAGGACATAATAGGATAATTAGATTTCTCAGATCATCACATTTGACAAGTAGAGCATGGAGTCGTCTGCGTATAAGTGGAAGTATACATTTAAATGAAGGATTAAAAGGCCCAGTGGTAGCATGAACAGGAAATAATAGTAGATATAACAGTAATTATAAATGGTAAATAAAAAGGGGCCAACAACAGAACCTTGAGGCACTTCTTAGTTTGTTCCACAGTGTAAAACATGTCATCGCAAATAGACACTGAAAATGATCTTGAAGATGAATATAATCCTATATATGAATATAGTCCTACATAAATAAATACTTTAAACAGGAGCTTTTTGGTATAAGGATCTCTCCCTTTCCATTTGAATATAATCCGAACCAACCAATCACAGATCCACATAGGCCAACCTACTGTCAGAGTTTGTTGAAGGCTACACTAACTAAATTTAAGAAATTTAAGAAGTCAATCTACATAAGTATGTGAGTGTTGAACTTTTGGACTCATATTTTATTCTCTTGGTCCAGCATACTTGCATGTACATGTCCTTGTTTACTTGATGTGTGGCTCAGCTAAGTTGGTCGTATGGTAGAGTTTTGTGTACAATATGTGAGGATGAAGGTCTAGTTTTGTTCTTCTGATTAGTAACTGCTCATGTGTTTCTTTTTGTCTTCATTCTTTTTATAGAAATAGATGCATATGTGCTATCTTGGTGTATCGCTTGGTAGATAAAGCGTTTTGTTTTTTTTAAATAATATTTTTCCAGTCAAATTCAAGTTTGAAAATGAAATGTTCATTGTCGGCATGACAATGAATACACTTCATGGCCAAATGTACGTATATCTGTATATATTTCTATATATTTTTATATATAGTCTATGTATACAGTATTTTTGTGGGCTTGGTCTAGGGGTTCTGTTCATGGTTTGGGTTAAACCTCCTGAATCATCATACCAGTGGTTTCACTGGTTCAAAAAAGGCTGTTAATGTGCTTTTCAAAGGCTCTTTCCCCAGTCGGTGAAAGCAGCTGTCCAGGTTGTTGTAAACTGACTCACAGAAATGATAAATTTGACATCAACAATCATTCAATCACTGTAGAAAACATTGTACAAGTACTAATTGCTATCACAGCTTCTGTGGTGACTTATAATGTTGATGATGGGGCCAATTAATCATTTCCCAGAGGAGTAGGTTCTGTTATAGCCACACACTCTCACTGCAGTTCGTGAAATAGTTACACATTTTAATCTATTAGATTCATGTACATGGATGCAAATTTTCCTTTTTCTGTTGTGTCACTCTTTTGTGCGCTCCAACATTCCACCTATATATGTATTATCCACCACCATTCTCATTCTGTGCTCAAGTTAGCAATAATTAACATGCAATGTCTGGTTATACTTTATAAATAAAACTTGATGAATACATTTCAGGTGATGTTGCAGTTTAGTTAGGTTTAAGTCTCATTCATGCTAAATGTTAAATACAAATATGGGTACACACGGAGGCTTCTGTCTGTACTCTGCATTCACCTTGTCCGTATGTGTACATGTTTTCTGAAAGCTTACAGATACGGACAAAACAGAGAAGTACCTTTGGAAGCCGTGGATGACAGTGTAGCAGTCTAGCCCTGTAGTTC
The DNA here is from genome assembly GCA_027495735.1 of Lutjanus campechanus. Classification (NCBI taxonomy): domain Eukaryota; kingdom Metazoa; phylum Chordata; class Actinopteri; order Lutjaniformes; family Lutjanidae; genus Lutjanus; species Lutjanus campechanus. The sequence continues at coordinate 4,718 of JAJHUR010106123.1, forward strand.
AAGCAAAATGAGACCACAACAAAGAGGTTTTTAAAATGTGAAAGTATTGGAAATGATGTTTGTCGTCAATTAGTTAGTAGTGTGATTCACTGGACGCATACTGTATATATACGGTATAAGTCCTGCCATTGGTTGCTTCTTTTTTCGTGGCATCCTGGTGTCCAGTACCTATGTTTCAAAGTCCCCGGGAAAGAAGCACAACCTCCTAGTCGTAACCTACAAGCTGAAAACGTGTAATACTTTAACAGCTAACAGCTGTTACGTTTTCTTTTGCAGTTATTTAGTCATTTTAATGCCAGAACTCTATGTGCAAACCTTCCACCAAAACAAGTTCCCCCTCGACACTACTTTGCAGCAGCACCATCACTGCATCCTGGACTTGAGCTCTGCTCAAGATAATTGTGGTTGGTTTAAATAAATGCAAACAAGGCGGGGCAGTTTTTTCCCCCTTATACCAGAATGTGTATGTGCGGAGCCAGACCTTTCTCTGGCACTGAGTGCTGTGGAGAGAGGTCTGGTTTTGCAGGACTAATTGGTTTGTGAAAAGAATTCTCCATTTACATCACAATGCATTTAATGGCCACTGCCATCTACAACGCTGCCTCTGCTTTTGCGTCTTTCTCAAGTACAACCTCCAACCTTCCAAGTGCAACCTCCTCCAGTGTCGCCATGTTTGTTGTTGTCAGAAACTTTGACTCGTCTTCTTCTTTGGCGTAACGTTTGACCCCGAGTGGCGCCCTCTAGTGGATGTATTGATTAACATCCACACTAAAAGAAAGGACGCATGGAAATATGTGGGCAGTCAAGGTTATATCACTTGAAACGGACGTATCTATTTTCATACGTAAAGAGGGCATAAATCAGCGTTTAGACACAAAACTACTTGGAAAATGTTCATGGTTTGGATTAAAATAACTACATCCTGAGGACAATTGACATTGACTATTGGTCTCGTGTGAGACTCGAATCCCAGTCTCCCATGTGAAATTCCTGCTTTCTCACTCTTTATGCTACATTTGCACTTTGAAAGTCATGTTGCCCATTAGATAAAAAATAGATAGTGTAGTTTGTGTCCATGTACACAAATCTATAGACTGGGCTACATTTTATGAGCGGATGAATGCATGGTTTTGTGACGGCATGTTCAACTATCTAATAAGGGGGTGATGTGGGTGATTTCTGACTGCTAAGGACTCACAAACACATCGTCCAACACTCCCTTTCAAAATTTCTATTTTATTATAATGGAAGAGAGCAACATTTCAAGCCAAAATTGGCTCTTTGACTATGACAGAGGTATCTGATTTGGTGTCCACATGCTTTTAGCCATGTAGAGTATGATTTACAAGGTTTACAATATAAAAAAAAGACCACAAATGGTACATTACTGAGCAGTGTATTATTATAAAAGAAGAGCAAAATCTCTCCCTCTGAATGCCTCTCTGGAGCTTTTCCTCCATGCTCCCCTCTCCTCTCCCTCTGCCTCATTTTTAATCTTTTTCTTTCTCTGGCCATCTCTCTCCTCCCGCGGACCTGCCCGTCTCTTTTGGGGGGAGGTATTATGTGATCGTCGGGGGAATTGAACACAGGAGCAGAGGCAGCAGCGGCCCGATGAATTATTGATGGGAATCTCGGCGTGACCCGCCTCGGTCTGCTCACTTCACTTCTTCTTCACCTCGCAGCCGGGTTAACCAGGCAAAATGGAGGGAGGGAGAGAGAGAGAGAGAGAGAGAGAGAGAGGAGGAGTCCATTGTTTGGTTGGAGGACGCTGCCTGCCTTTGACTCCAAGTGAATTATGGATGAAAAGACAACGATGCTCGAATCAGTGTTAGAGTTGAATAGCTCAAATAAAAGGTGGAGTCCAAATAGAGGCTGGGGTCAGCGCTAACAAATAAAGAGGGGTAAAAAGAACACAGAGGGAGGGCGGGGGTTAAACTCTAATCTTTAACATGCTTAATTCAGTATAAGGTACATTTGCTCTCAACGTCCTTTTTTAAACAAAACTACTCTTCTCATTGACACATTAATTCAAATCGCTTCTATTTTCCAATTTTCTTTTAGTCGCAGTTAAATTGCTGTCAGCGAAACTCAACACTTCCAACAGATGTTTCACATTAAAAGCCTACCAGAGAGGGATTACGCACTTGTGATGACGGAACATGGCTCGCCGATGTGTTTTTAATAGTTCTTCGGACAACATTGGAGTTCTGCGGCGCAGAGGATCAGGGTTTGGATACACAGACTTGTCTGAAGAATGAAGTCGTCGCTGGTTCAAGTCTTTTTATGGGGTTTGTTGACAATAAGAAAAATACAGGCTATCCCTACAAAACACAAGGCCTCCAAAAGGGTTCTCTCTGAGGTTCTACCCAGAACCATTTGCTTCTGATGAACTGTTTTTCAAAGAAAGGGTTCATCGAGGGTTCTTTGTAAGACTAGATCCCTTATCATCCAAAGAACCCTTTTTGTAAGAAGGTTCTTCAAGGCTTATTGAACGCCTGACATGTTTTCTCAGTTTAAACAAGTGTAACATAGATTGTTAAATTGATGGATGACACAATATACAGTCTGTGGGATTTAATCATTTTTATGTTGTGTCTGTAGAAAACAATATGGTTCTTCATAGAGCCCTTGGAAGACAAGAGGGTCACAGGTGAAACCCTTGTAAAATATATTTATATTGTATAAAATACTTTAAAATATATATTAAAAAGGGGTCCTTGTTAGATCAACCTGGTTAGTTCTGAATAAAACCTTTGGAATATAAACGGGTTCTTCATAGAACAACCTGGGTGGGTTGTAGATGAAACCCTCAGAGTATATAAGGGTACCCGATAGAACAGCTAGGGTGGGTTCTAGATTTAACTCTTTGAATATAGAAGAGTTTTGGGGCTTTTTAGAACCCTTAGAAGGTGGAAAGGTTCACTCCTGTAGAGGAATCTGAGTGGAACCATTCACACCATAGAAGTATTCTTTGTAGAACCTCTCGTGGTTCTGGGTGGAGACTTTCACAAATTGTTTTAGGGTATAACCCTCTGAAAAGTGTTCCAAGTGGAGCTTTTATAAAACATTCTACCAGGAACCAAAAAGCTGAATAACTCTAGTTACTTGTTAGCACTTTTATTCCTAAGAATGTATAATGGATTTTATGTTACAGAGCAGACTGAGTCAAACTGTGCAGAAAATGTGAATGACTGAACCTAAATATTTTCCATTTTACGCATCCTGCTGTGAGCAGACACAGTGCATTATTTATGAGCCGGACCCTGCTTTCTGACACAGATTACCAGCAGTTACTCTGTGTGTGTGTGTGTGTGTGTGTGTGTGTGTGTGTGTGCGTGTGTGTGTTTGGCCGTACAGTTCCAGACTGTGGGAATACAGTCTGTGTCCGTTTTCAGGGTTTCTGCTCTGACCTCCTGCATATTCACAGGCTGCTATCGATCTGTAATAATGGATTTCAGGCTGCTGAGAGGAGACTTGTGATGTTTGTTTGTGTGTCAGTGTGAGAAGATTTGACAGAAACTGTTATCTCTGACCTCTCCTGTCGATAAGCAGCTCTGGAGGCTGGAAACTGAGACATGACAAAGTCAGTTTACAGGTGCTGGGGAGCACTTCTGCATATGTGAGAAAAACTTGGATTGAGACTTTTGTGGCTCCAGAGAGGGAGCTGTGTGAAGTCTGACCTCAAGTGATGTCACTCGAGTCAGTGTTGGTTTGGGCTGAAGACTACATATTTGAAAATGAAACAAAAAAAAGGTCCCTGACAGGACTAATGTCTTTTAGAATGCACTGGCAAATGTCTGGTGAGGACTACAAAATAAAAGACTCAACTTCCTCCTGCTATTAACATGCAATCTGTACCAGGAAAAACAAGTTGATGTGGGTGTACATGCATACAGCTTTTATTATTTATTATTCATGTGTAGGCTTACACCAGTGATCACTTCTGTCCAAAACCTTGAAAACATTTACTTGCCAGCTGTAGGGCTGGAAGATATGGCTTATAAATAATATTGTGATATTTTTAGGCTATGCCATGATATATGATATGTATCTTGATATATATATATATATTCTCTAAAATAAGATACTGTAATTTCTCAAATAGTGACGATCTTATAGAATATGATGCATTGCTGTAGATTAAACTACACAATGTATATAAAGGAGGGCTGGGCGATATCGGACAAAATCAAATGTTCAGATATTTTTTACCAAATACCTCGATATTGATTGCAACAATATTATATAACTATAGGTGTTTTCAAAAATTATTTTGTTTTTTGCTTAAAAAAATAAAAATAAAAATACAGGAATGTTGATATAATGACTAAGAGGGTTTATACAGTCCCTATAACAATATAATATCAATATACAGTCCAAATATCAATATAATGTTGCCCAACTCTACTTTTACTTACTATGGCCAGAAATCACCAGAACCATTCTGTAAGCAGACTTAAAGCAAAATGTTCCTCCTAGCGTTTTGGAGCTAAGTTAGCCATGCTAGAGCTAATGTGGTTAGCTGCTATGGAAGCTAAATTAGCCTTCCAGTAACCTGTATGTTGTATTTTTAGCATTTTCTGCCTTGATGACTTTATTTTTCTCATTTTTATTTGAATGTGCACGCAGCAACCTAAAGTAGCCAGCCGGAAGCAGATGGGTCATCAATTTACAGTATCATGGGAGTAACATTACAGTACAGTACAGTACAGGAATGATTCTGTCTCAAGCTTTTTGATTCATGTAAATGGTTCATGACTTTAGCCATGAGCATGACGAGGTTTCCACTGCTGTCAGATTGCAATTTGATTGTTCAGACATCATCTTAAAGGGATAGTTCACTCCAAAAATGAAAATTCATGCTGATTTTTTACAGGAAAACAGCGTTGCAGAATCTCCCAAACAATGTAAGTGAATGTTGACCAGTTATCAAATGTAAAAAAACAAAACAAAAAACAATGGAACATAAAGAACATAAAATTGGGTGTGTGTGGTGTGACGCAAGTGAACAGCATGCTGGGGCTTTAGGAGACTTGGATTGCACCAGACGAGCAGTATGGAGGCATTTTATGTTTTTTTTTTTTTTCTGGTTGTTTTTTACGTTTGAAAACTGGTCACCAATCACTTCAATTACTTGGGAGATTCTGCAGCGCTGTTTTACTGAAAAACTCCAGCAGTGTTTTGTGGACTAAAAAACTAAACCCGACATTCAATCAGCCTCAGGGTTGAGTAGATAATGACTGAATTTTCATTTTTGTGTGAACTATCCCTTTAAGGATCTCAGGCAGGTTTAAATGTTTTCTGTACAGTTTGACAACAATCAAATTATTGACAGTGTCAGTCTAGCAAGGCTAACGAAAAAACGAGCCTCGCTGTCAGTCACATGACCATCTTGTCATGACACTGTTTGTTGTCCCTCAGCCAGAATACAAAGGCCTGAGATCCGATGTCATTATCTAGATCAGTGGTTCCCAAACTGTGGGCTGCGGCCCACTGGTGGGCCATGAAGGCCCTGTAGGTGGGTCAGGAAAAATAAAGTCTCAAATCACCATAAAATATGTGTCATTCTTCATTTATCTGACCTAGTTTAACATATATCTTGTCACTGGTACAGTTAGTCTCATGTGCTGATCAGAGTTGTGGTTAAAGGTTAGGGTGGGCAGCAGAAGATTTCCAGATTTCAAATCAGGCTGTAGCGTTCTTAAATTTGGGATTGGCTGATCCAGCTCATGGATGCGCATACAGATAGCAGGTGACTACCAGGAGGAGACCCCGGCTACACATCTGCGTGGTACATGCAGAAACTCTGTCTGCATCATATTCATTCGGCAAAGCAGGGAGCTCTTTATCAAATCTGTGAACTCCAAACATGGCCCCTGTGTGTTCAGACCATCTACAACCTTCACTGTAGCTCCCAATAAGAAAATCAGAGGAATAGCGTAGTGATTTTTTGTTAAGACTGTCCACAACAATTACACTGCCCCGGCGCTGTCGGAGAGGTAGAAGTGTTGCTGGGGCCAACTGAGCGGTTGGGGTTCAGAGGAGAAAATGGTCCTGTCGCCGCTTTATTACGGTGGTCAAATCAAACGTGACACCAGGACTCTGAGCTCATCGAGGCGGAGCGCTCCGAGAATACACACCGCGCAAACAGTCAGCGGTACACACACACAGACACACACATGCAGGTGGGAAGCAGCGGCGAGGACAAGAACGCAGCTCTGAATCATGCTTAAAGGACCAGAGCAGGTTTTTTTTCACATAATTTACCAAATGTGCATTAGTGGTAATATCTTGCCACAGTGGTATTGTTAAAAACTCATCTTTCTCAAATGAAAGACTACATTTCCCATCAGCCTTGTTGTTTTGTGTGCCTCCTACTAGAAGAGAATAAACATACCAGAAGTAATTTTTCTCCATCAGTCGTTCTCGCCCTCCGCCCTCATCAGCAGATACTCTGAATGCTCAGGATGCTGTTTGGAAATGTAACTACAGAACTGTGTATTAATCCTCCTGAGAAAATAGTCCCCAATATACGCATTATTTAAATGTGTTTGGCTAATGTTTGTACCAAACTACGATCAGCTGTTTTCGGAAATTCATCAGCCTCTTACAAAGAAGTAGTTGGCCAGTAAAGGGCCACTTCACTGATGAAACACTGACCTGTGAAAGCAATTGTATTATTATTACCATTATTATTATTATATAATTTCTGTGTCTCTGGAGGAGCTTTGTCCAATCTGAGAAAGTAACCCCAATGATGTCATGGTGATGTCATTAGATTTATCTAATTTTGGGCTTGGAGACTTTAAAGCTACACTGAGAAAAGTAAAACTAAGCTGTCGTTGGTTCAGTGTTTTTTCTTGTTCTAATGGTTGGAAATGATTAGTTTATTCATTTAAACTAAACTTTCTATTTTATATTAATGACTGAACCTTTTTTTTAAAAGTTCAGGTTAAACTACACAAATTATTTACATTAAGTCAACAAAATATTTTGTGTGATCGATTACTTAATTTTTTTAAATGTAGAACCAATGCTTTATTTTTTTTAAGTGTATAATATTGCAACATTTCCAAATTAAAATGCTACACCAGTAGTAATGTAATATATTTTGTTGACTTTTGTACTCACATTATCACAAATGTTTCTAACCATGTTTAAACCAAAGAAATCTGTAATTTGTTCAATGTAGCGGTGCATTTTCTCTTAGTTGCTGTTTGCTGTAATTTACGGGAAAACACAGGATTCGTCGGATTCGTCAGGGAGTGAGGGTGAAAGTCGGGAATGTGAATAAACGTCATGTGAATAAAACTTTTTAAATACATTACCTCATCAGTGAACATGATTCCTGCCTGAGTCACATCAGATCGATTTTAATCAGCAACAGTGGTTTTATAACAATTGAGACAACAACCCCCATGATCCCGTGCAGCTTCACGATATCATCAAACTGCTTCTTTTATTATTTTTGTGTAATAATGATGTGGGAGACCGCTAGCATCAGAAATCACAAACTGTGCATTTAAGTTTTCAACAGAAAGTCTGTGTCACTGGCAGTGTGGAGTTTGGAAGACACGTTGCATGATGGGAAATGTAGGAAGCAGTCTTTCACCTTGACCCATACCAGTAAATAAAAGTCAGGGTATCTCAGCCTTGGTTGCTAAAATTTTGACTATTCTTTTTAAAACCCGACTTTCGTCAGGCTGTTATTCAGTATACAACATATATCTCAACATATATTTCCATTAAAATTACAGACTGTTAATTCTCAAATAGTGATATATGATATGAACGTATGATGATCTTACAGAATGTGAAGCATCAGGACTGGGCAATATGGACAAAATCAAATATTACAATATATTTGACCAAATACATCCATATCAATACGTATCAATATTGTGTCATTATCAGGTGACTATTGCTTTCACAAAATATCAACACTGAGATTTTTGATAAATAACTATCAGTAATGTAAATGTAATGACCACTCATCTGTAATGCAACACTTATGCCATATCACAATATCCAACATCTATGACAATATCTGTATTCAAATCAATATAATATTGATATATTGCTCAGACCTAATCGAAATCAGTGGTTTTTTTTTAAATGATTGCCAACAAGAAAAATGAATTTAAAAAATGTGCTACTTTAGCTCTGATGCAATAGTTACCGTTCTGTGGTTTCACTCAATGTCCCGCCCACAACGCTATCTGATTGGTTGCACGTCACAAATAATAGTCAAATTAAACGCATGCTTAAAGGCATCTCAAGTTTTATGTTGCGTTATTTCCAAACGTTTGTTATTGGGTTTCTTGATTACTAATAATCCGTATTGGTATCGGCACTGAAAAAAATACACTGGTTGACCTCTAATCTGAAGATGAAGGCCTGACTGGAAACTGACTGTAGGTGCTAACCCAGGAGCTAACATAGCTGACTGCTGTACAAAATGCAACAGTTTTCACAGACCAAAGGTACATTAGAATCAGTCATTAGCTGCATCTTGATCAGCTGATTGATTGGATTGTTTTGCTAGCCTTTTAGCTGAAATTAAGTTATTCTTGCTTCTATGTTTGTTTATTTTTTATGCATGTGAACAGACCTTTTTACAGCAGCCGTATTGACATGAAACAGTAGAGTAAACAGAGGTGTTATGGCTCCGTTCCATTTAGTGTAGCAGAGCCTTTCCAGTGAGCCAACATGCACGATAGCAGCGCTCTGATTCTGTTTGACCTGTTAGTATCAAACTTTGGAGTTTACTCCACTATTTCAGTTAAAATGGCTGCTGTTTCATCACACATGAAACAGAATCTCACGTGCGATGAACTCACACAGTATCTGAAATTTCACATATGGAGGATAGTGTGTGAAATGTGATGTTTTCAGGACTCAGTGTGATGATGATGATGCAACGGGCTCATCCTGTAAATAAAAAAATGTGCTCGGACGTGTTCATTGATACAGTTCGTACGCGCTCGCGCCGTCACAGTCTCAGGTCCGATCAATAGCTGAGACTCGCAGCAGTTCGGGTCAGAGCTGACGGAGAACGGAGGCGAGCAGGAGGTTTCTGGATGTGAGGCCTTGTTTGGGAGGGGACGTGCAAAGCAGAGGCTGATCACTTGTAAACAGTGTGTCTCAAACATCAGGAGGGATTGATTCACTGATGTTTCTATGAGGCACATAGAGCACCTTTAAATAGACTGAGCCCACCGAACGCCGCTCCCATTAATTCCTCTCGGACACTGTTGGTTTGTTTTCTCTGTCTTTTTTTTTTTTAATGTCTTCTTCCTTTCGAATTCTCTTTTCTCTCGCTCCTTCTATCTCTGCTCTCTGCTCGTCCCTCCTCCCTCCCTCAGGTTCATTAGTATTGGTGTCACAGCGCAGCTGAAATAACTCTGTCCGGAGGCGTAATGAACGACGACAGGCGGGACGGACCTGTCAGGCAGCGGGCAGGCTTTATGGTGAAAGACAAACAGTTTAAAAAGAAAAAAAAGAAAATAAACACACAAGGTCTGGTTTGACCTTGTGGCTGACCAAAATCCTGTGTTCACCTCTGAGGATGACAAACAAACAACCAAACATGCCAATAAATACATTTATTACATTGTTATTACTAGGATTTTTATTACACTAATTGATTTTATCCGACCAGTATTGATATGTCAAATTATATACCATGGATATATAAAAACAGCAATATTAAAAAATAATCTAATATAAAATTGTGTACTACAATAGTTAAGTATTTCTATTATATATTATTTATATCAGTGTATTATTGCTTTTGATGTTGTTATTGATAAAAAGAAAATAAATTATTAT
>JAJHUR010106124.1:0-12040 GCA_027495735.1 Lutjanus campechanus
AAAAGATGTTTGACATATTTCTCTGTAAAGCTACAAGTTCTTCTCTGTGCTTTTGTGATTTGGAGCCGCTGAACCAGAACCCCCCCGACCCCCCCGACCTCGAACTTCATCTGGTTTTCTACATGAAGGAACATCAGGATCACATAATGAACCTCCAGCTCTGAAAAGTCTCGCCGGTTCATTTCCACCGTGGATCCACACGAGGGGACGGAGCCGCTGCTGCTGCGTTCACGTCACGTCACATTTCATCTTCAGGAGGTTTTTTACAGGTGAGACGGGATCCATGTTGGCAGCGTTTTGTGTTTTAAGGCCAAATTCGGTGTTAAGATTTGAAATATTCTGACTTTGCCGACTCCGAACAGCGAGAGCTGAAATGATTTGTCGATTAATCAACTAATCAATCAACCGAAAAACAGCCTGCAACTGTTTTATTTTGTTAATCCAGGAATTGTTCAAGTCATATTTCTGTGCAGATTTGCTCTTTTCTTTGTCTGTGTGATAATAAACGATTGAGGGTTTTTTCAGATCAGACAGGATCTGTTTTGGTATCATTTTTGTTTCAAAGGCTTTTTGAAATTTAACAGCTCGTCAAAAACAAACAGAGACACAAAGATTCTCCGTGTGTGCAGGATTTTAAATATTTTGACTTTGGCGACTCTAAGCAGCGAGAGTTTAAATGATTTGTCAATCTACAGAAACACAGCTGGCAAATATTGTTATTCCATCATTTTTGATCATTTTTTCATATTTTGAGCAAAAAGTTGCTCTTTTCTTTGTCATGTCTGATAAAAACTGACTTTTTAAATCTGAGGGTTTTTCAGGTGAGACAGGATCAGTTTTGGTTTCATTTGTGTTTTAAAGACAGAAAAGTAGTTGGCAACTATTTTTTGACTTTGGCGACTCGAGCTGAAATGATTTGTTGATCAATTGATACAAAATAGTTAGCACTGATTTTATTTTATTATTTTATTTTTATATTGTTTCATAATTTGTTCCAAGTGATATTTGAATCAAAAATATTTATTAATCGTTTTCTTTGTCTTATGTGATAATAAAAAGGACAAAACAAGACATTTTGGGACTGGACGTTGGTCTGTGGGATCTGGATCTGGATCTGGATTTTTCTCTAATTTCTGACGTTCTTAAGACAGTTAATGAGAAACTAATGTGCAGATTAATGGATACTGATGATTTCTGTAAACTGTAGACCAGCTATGATCAATAAAGTTGACAAATACAGATGGTTTCAGCGACTGAGGCTGTTTAACTGCACTTTGTTTGGTGCAAAGTCCTGATAGAAGTGAAATATTTTCTAAAGAAATGTGAATTTTTGCTCGATACAAACATCAGCTTCAGTTTGAGTTTGTTTTACTCACAGGTGAGTTTCTCTGCTGTCGGTCTCCTGTTTGCTCCTCAGGACTGAAGAAATTACAGTTTGAACGTCGAGTCTTTCTTCTATCAGAGCCGACAGCCAATCAGCACTGAGAATTTTGGAGGTGGTGTCTGGTGCGGCCAATCAGGTTTCAAGGCTCTGTGTGCACCTACACAGGTGTTTCCAGTTACTGTGTCTGATTAGTTTGTCAGGTCTGTGTGGGCGGGACAGTGAACCTGTGGTGCGTTCAGTCTGACAACTGTGAGCAACGTTTTCATACGGTTTAGTTCTTATTTTACACAAAATGTGTCCATTTGTCCACCAAACATCTTTGTGTTTTTGTCTGTTTCATCTTTTTTTTTAAATAATAAATGTTCTGTGTTTATCTTCTTTGAGTCTCTCCTGAACATGAACTTTAATCAGGTTTAATCAGACAAACAGAGCAGAAAATATCTGCGTGTTTGGACCAAAGTGGACAGAAAGTTTCAGGAAGTTTCAGGACTGACCTTTGCTAAATGTCACAAACTGTGGAGGTTTAACAGCCAATAAAACGTGATCACATTCAGAGCAGTTAAAGTTATTTACTGAGGATGAAGAGCTCGACTGGAGCACCGACCAGGCGGAGAACGGTTCCACGTTTATTCTGGGTGAATTCATGTGATATATCTGTATCCTGACAACAAATATAAAACAATATTGGAGATTTATCCTGCAGACTGACTGTTTCCTGAACTGTGATGATGATTGAAGATTTTTGTCTGATTTCTTTTTTCTTTAAAATGTGTAACAGTTCCTTTTATTTGAGGAGGACTGATTTATTATTTTTAAAGATTTTTAAGATCATAAGTGACTGTAGAATTGTGCCAATCTGATAATAATCAGTGCTTTGACGGCTTATTGATGAGAAATCTGTTTGTCTGTCTGTGAAAGGTTTAAACTAACTTACACTTTTATTCCAGTAACTAATAATCTTCTCTTTTTTCGCTAGAAATCAAATATTAGATTCTGGTTTCTGACAATGAGACAAAAAATAAAACAAAATTGGGAGACTTATTTTCAAAAAATAATCTAATGTCGTTTGGACTATTGATGAAGGAATACCAGCTCCCAAAACAACAGCTTACAAAAACAAAAGCTTCTGTATTGTCGATACGTCTGATCAGTTATTTCCTCAATTAACTGATTTGTTGTTTGATCCATAAAACGACGTCTTAAAATGTCTTGTTTTGTCCACAACTCAAAAATATTCAGTTTACTGTCAGAGAGGAGTAAAGAAAATATGACAATTTTGACTTTTTCTTCTTAAAAAATTACTCAAACCGATTAATTGATTACCAGGATAGTTGGCAGTTAATTTAATAATCATTGCAGCTCTATAACTGAGCATCAGTTTTATTATTTAACTTGCCTGTAATGTCATGAAGTTATTTTAATTGTCAATTAATCTGATGATTATTTTCTCTGATTAACTGATTAATTCATCCAGTCACAATTTTCATGTTCGGTTAATCTGTTGATCATTTTCTTAATTAATTGATTAGCTGTTTGGTCCATAAAAGTCAGAAAATGGTGAAAAATATCAGTCAGTGTTTCCTAAAGTCAAAGACGACCAAAAATATTTACAATTAAGAAGCGAAAACCAGAGAATTTTAGACTTTTTTTCTCTTAAAAAATGACTCAAACTGATTAATCAGTTATCAGAATAGTTGGCGATTAATTTTATAATCGATTAATCATTGCAGCTCTGATGTTATGATAAATAGAAAAATAAACTTTTAATTTTGTGATTCTGATTTGAACCAAACATCCTGTTTATTGTGTTTTTTGGTTTCCGACGGGACGTGAACGCAGCACGGTGTCCCTGTTTCCTGGTGGGTGGGGTTCTGTGGCGCCCTCTAGTGGTGATGCGGCAGGAGGTCGTGGCTGTGGCTCCTCTGTATGTAGGCCACTGCGTCCCTGTATGTGAGGGCCAGCTGGGGCCGGTCGTACATCTCGCTCAGAGCCTGGAACTTGGGGCCCCACCGCGACAGCCTGTCGTAAACAAACCCTCCTTCGTCGTCTTCCTCCTCCTCCTCCTCCTCCTCGCCGGCGGCAATGTTTTTCCGCGACGCGGCCGACCCCAGCGAGCTGAGGCTTCCCGCCGACGACCCCGAGCCCTCCACGCACCACACGTGGTACGCGTCCGGCGGGAACGCCTCGCAGTCGTTGTCCGCCTCCCAGATGATTCTCGACACGTAGCTTTTGAAGTCCACGTGAGAGCGCGACCCCGACGGGGCGTCCGCGTAGCCCCCTCCGTCGCTCGGCTCCACGTCCCTGCCCGCGTGGGCGGCGTAGTTGGCGTACGTCGCGTCGCCGGTGTAGTTGCTGGCGGCGGCGGCGGCGTGCTGCTGATGGTGGTGGTGGTGGTGATGGTGATGCGGGATGCTGAGGTAGGGAGCGCCCGAGCTGCAGGAGGAGCCGGACGGGTGGACCTCCTCCTGGGAGCCCGGCGAGGATTTGATGAGCGGGGCGGTGGTGCAGGACGAGGACTGAGACAGACTGGAGCACAGCGGACGCTTCAGCTCCGTGATGTCATACCCGTTCTGGAAGGAAAGAGTAACAGTTACACAGTTACAGGAGGAGTATTAGTTACTTTTAACACCGTCACCTCTTCAAACTGTGCCTTTTCCTGAACTATTATTAGATTCTGACATATATGTCCTGGTTTTGAAAGTTTTTCTGACAGTGTGCAGGATCCTTTTTTTTCAAAAATAACTGCGTGCGTGCGTGCGTGTGTGTGTGTGCGTGCGTGCGTGCATGTGCGTGTGTGTGTGTGTGTACCTGGTCCTGCTCCCCGCCTCCCTCCTCGTTGTAGTTGAGGATGTTTTCTCGGATGTCCTCCCAGCTCTCGTGTTCAGCGGGGATGTGGTAAACTCCTCGCTTCCTGAACTTGTTACGGCTGCCTTTCTGGTTCCACACTGTCACCGCCACCAGCACCGCTGCACGCACACGCACACACACACAAACACACACACACAGAATGAAAGAGGAGGACAGTATAAATATGCATCTTTGCGTGAATGTGCCACCAGCGGGACAGATTTCACTTCCTTCCTGTACATTGTTGCAGCGGCGGCTCATTAAAGCGTCTCCGCGGCGTCACGTCGCCTCGGTAAATTAGTTTAATGCTCATTTAGAAGCTTCAGTTTAATTATTATAAACAGGTGAAGAACAAACGAGCCCTTTAGTGGGAGGAGAAACAGTCATCAACATCCTGCTCTCTGTGAGCCGCCGGGTCAGAAAATCTCCTTCAAAATGTTTGTCAGCTTCAGGGGAGAGCAGGAGGCAAGAGGGCTGATGGGAAATGAAGTCTTTTTTTTTTCTCTAATGAGACCCCAGGTTGAAACGTATTGAAGTTACCCTTTAACACTGAAGAACTAACAGCACGACCGGCAGTTAGCAGGGACGATCGATATGGATTCATCAGAAATATTGATGTTTTAAAAGTTGTTTTGTAACGTTTTGTTACGTAACAGAAACGACACACACACACACACACACAGAGTTCACGATCGATGCTGATGGAAAATCAATCGATCTGTTCAGGACACTGTTACACAAGTTTGGAACAAAAGGTCTTTAGAGGAGACGGTTGATCTGGTCTGACTTTTTTTTATAATGAATTAATTAATGAGCTGCTGTGTTTATATTAACTGATACGAGTTAATAAAGTCAGAATCTTGGTATTTAATACAGTCTGCACCAGTGAGAAATATGGATCTGTGCATTAATAGGAAATTTTAATTGCAAGTTTGAGGTAAATGCTTAAATTAGAAAAAAAAACAGTCCATAAACCATAAATCGTTTTTAGATGAGATTTTCTTTGTATTTTATTTTGCTGTTTGTTTCCATGACCAGAGGTGGAAAGTAACAGAGTACAAATACTTTCTTATTGTACTTAAATACAGTTTTCTGGTGTCTGTACTTGAGTATTTGTTTTTCTGACAAGTTTTGTGGTGAATTATTGATTAATTCTGTTTTGTATCCTCTCACGCTGCCCTCCCAACTTTCTCTTCTGCACAGAAACAGGCAGTAGAAACGTCCTTCAGAGGGACTTTTTACTTTTTAGTACATTTCAGAGCCTGTCCTTTTTCACTTGGACTTGAAAGTTGAATCAGTACTTTTGTTTTACACAAAACCAAAACACTTCTGTCCACGTGTTGCTCTTTGTTTAACCTCTTTGTAAGTTTTTCACTGCCCGTGTTAACTAGCTTTAGGTGAGTTTTTATATACAAATATTCGGTTCTGAAATTAATAAACTACTAGTGATTCTTCCAGGACTGAGACGGGACAGGATTCTTCTGTGAGAGTGTGAGTCAGCAAGAAGCTACAAACTTTTTTATCTGGATAAAAGTTAAATCTCCTGCTGCTGGGTTTGTGTTTCCTAAAGACAGTAAAAAGTTTATCTTCGCTCAGGAAACTTTAATTTACTTGATAATGATTTTCTTGTCTCTTACCGAAGAAGACGAGCAGACACATGCTGATGGCCAGGATGGAGCTGGGGCTGAGGGCGGCCAGCCGGTGACCTTTGACCTGCCCCAGCTCGCAGCGCTGACCCCTGAACCCCTCCTGACACCGGCAGCGGTAGCTGTCGGGCGACAGCGGCTGGCAGGCGCCGCCGTTACGGCAGGAATTAGGTCCGCAGGGCGACGGCACACAACGCTGCTGACCTGAGTCGTCTGTGACTGTCACCTGACCGCCGGGACACCTGGGAGACGACGGAGAGGACGATGAGTCGATGACATCAGAGTAACCAGCTGGGACACGAGTATGAACAGTGTGTGTGTGTCTTTTACCTGCACTGGTGTTTCCTCCACAGGTCCATGCAGCGCAGCGGGCTGCGGCACGGGTGGCTGCTGCAGGCGTCGCTGGAGCACCCGGAGGTGACGCCAAGCCTCTCCAGCACCGTCACCAAGTCCCGACTCTGCCCGTCCAGAGGCAGGACCTGACCGTTAAAACGAACGTCCTGGAGACAACCTGGAGGAGGAAACGTCCAGTTTAGATGAGTTTGGCGTTAATAATAATAATACGGCTCCTACATGGAGGATATATATCACTGTCAAATTAGTATGAACCAGTTTGACAAACAGATGAATGAATGGACAGGAAGTAAACTCTGATCCCTGAGCTGTCATAACATCTGTGTCTGATTGTTACCTTAAGTTTCAAACTTTATTTCCTCCCTCTAGCAAAAAACTTTCCTGAGGAAAATGATGCAGTCAAAATGCTAAATTTGCATTTCCTATTTCAGGTGACCGTACTACAATGATGACGATAAATGTAAAAACAAACAGAAAAGCCTTAAAATGTTTGTGTCCCGACAACTTTTCCTTAACTTTAATGGAAAACTTCAAAAATGTAAGAAAAACTCCAGATGTCTCACCCTGAAAGTCGGCCTTGTCTCCAGCGTTCGGCCCGTTGCCGACCATCACGCTGGCCGGATGAACCACGATCTCCCTGCGGCTCCCCAGTCGGTCCTGGACCTCCCGCGAGCCCCCGCCCTGCTCCAGCCGCAGGGTGAACAGGTTGTCGTGGCGACTGAGGCTGACCAGGACCCACTGCCCGACGTCCACCCGCTGGCCGGGGAGCCGCAGGGCGTGGGCGCCGTCGCCGAGGTTGGCTCGAACAGAGAGGTGACCCTCCATGATCTGAAAGAGAACATCAACTTTCCTGAACGCACTGTAAAAAAATTTCAGGGCAACTGGCTTCATTATTTTTTAAAATTTAAGACAAACTTCTTAAACTTAAAATCTTGTGTTTTGAAATAAACTGAAAGAAGCTTTGCTGACTTAAAATATTTTGTTGAGACAATTTACTTTCTCTTCTTTAGACAAACTCCACCTATAAGTATTTAAGTTCCTGTGTGAGATTGAAAGCTGATTAAACTGATAAAAATCCATCTGTGGTTACAGAATCTCCTGAAGGTCAAAGGTCAGCTCAGGATTGGCTGTCAGGCAGACTGACCTCCAGGACGATGTACTCGTTGGCCTCCCGGGACGTCACGGAGAGCAGGGTACCCGACGTGGCTCTGGTCCGGAGGAGCAGCTGGATGTTTGTGCGGCGAGAGCTGCCGCCTCCTCTGAGCTGGTAACGCACGACGCTGCCCGAGTCGAAGGAGAACTCTGGGACGGCTGAGAGATAAAGTCTGGTTAGGTCTGCTTCACATAGCTCAAATTTAACTCAACTTTGAGCTTTCACACTTTAAAAACCTGCTGCCCTCAAGTGCTTTCCAAGTGTTTTCTTCCTGTCAGACTAGTCGACTCGTCTAAATCAATATTTGCGTTTAATTGAAGGGAAATTATTCACCAGCAACGTCCCTAAAAGCGACAAATCTGTGAATGTACAGTGCAGGTTTGTGTTCATCAGTGAATAAAAGCTGCAGTTTCTCAAGGCCACAGCAGAGCTCTCTGCACGCGCTCTCTCTTAAAATTGTATTATAGGAATTTTTTTTAATTCAAACTGAATATCTTCCGAGAATTTCAGGGTGACGGTGATAAAAGAATAAACACACAGACACACAGCGAGGGTCCCTCACCCCTGTCACACTTGTGTCCGGTGTATCCTGAGTGGCACTCGCAGCTGAAGGAGCCCCAGTCGGCGAGGCAGGAGGCCTGAACGCCGCAGGAGGGACCGGCCGCCGTCACGCACACCCCGTCTGTCAGCCTGCACCCGGGGCTGCTGTCCACGCTCTCACCTGGAGACGCCAGGTCGTACACCTGAGAGAAAGAGGGAGACACGAGGTGAGGAAGATGATTGTCTTCATCATCGCTGCGCTCACACACGTTTTCTTCTTAATTCTGTAGTTTTCCTCCTTCCAGTCTGAAATGACTGAATTTGAACCTGCACTAAATGTCTGAACGTGCTCATTGTTTCCAGTTGGCAGCTGTGCGGCGCCTCCATTCTGTGGTGTTTCAAACCACCTCAACGCTCCGAAATGTGTTCTGAATTTCTGCAGGAATCAAGAAAGCAGCTCTGATTACAGAAGCCTGTTCCGGTGGATCACGTTTCTTTTTCTTTTAACGTTTTGAAAAGCATCTTTCTTTTGTCATAATGTGAAAGCTAATGAAATTTCCAAAACTGAGAGGATTCAAATATTGTCAGTAATTTGATCTGGACCAGAGTTACAGACAGATAAATAAACTAACTAACGGATTAAGGCAGTGTTAGATCAGCGACTCCTTTGTTCTGTGAGGTAAAATTACTATTTTTGTCACTGGAGTTTGGTTGCTTTGAGGAAAACTATCCCTTTAACGAGCTGAACACCAAATATATTGTGTTCTGTTGTCCATCTGAAGGCAGCAGCAGTCTCAGTTCTCTCACATCACAGCTGCGGTGGAGCTCGTTAGGAGTGAGGACATGATCCCAACCGCCCAACTGAGCGCTGGAAACAACCCCAAAACACAGGGGATTGTGGGTAGAGGAGTGCAGATGCAGTCTTTTCTTTCTTGGGGAATGTTTTTGAATGTTTGGGAGGTTGTTGAGGTTTTTTTTTTCACTGAGCAGCAGCAGCAGCAGACGGAGCCACAGCAGCTCGTTTAGTTTCAGGAGGAGGAAGAAGCTTCTTTTCATTCATTTTATATTTTGGACTGTGAGGCTGTGATGTTGGCCTTGGCTGATGAGCCGAGCTCACACCACCATCTGTCCGACCGCCGTCCCCCCGGTGCACACACACAAATACACAAACACACAAACACACAAACACACACACACACACACACACAAACACACACACACACAAACACACACACACGCTACCGAGTAAATTTATTCATGCACAGACAAACACACACAGATACAGACGTACAAACATTAATACTGCATTTAAAAACAAGAAACACAGACATGGAGGAAATGCTAATGATCTCTGGGATGGAAACACACACACACACACACACACACACACACACACACACACACACACACAGGGGTGTTACCTGACTGTCCACCACCAGGTTGCGGATGCAGCCGGTGAAACTGCGGTAACGTCGATGAGGAGATGTTTCCTTCACTCCTCCCAACTGAAGAGGCTGGAAGACATTCAGATACCTGAGGAGGAAGAGGAGGAGGAGGAGGAGGAGGAGGAGGAGGAGAAGAGAGTAAGAAGAAGAGGAGACGGAGGAGAAACAGAAGAAGAAAATGGAGGAAATGAGGAGGAGGAGAAGGAAGGAAAAGATTGGTGGAGGCAAAATCCAGAGAGAGGAGAAGAGGGAGTAGGAGGAAGAAAAGGAGGAGGAAGAAGAGGGAGATGAGCAGAGATAGAGGAGGAGGAGAGATAGAAATGTGGAAGATGTGATGGCAGGAGATGGCATAGAAAAAACAAGTGAGAGGAAGGGAAGGAAGACGAGAAAAATGGAAGAGAGGAGGACAAGACAAGGAGAGGAAAAAGAGCAAAACAGAACAGAAGAGGAGAAGCAAAAGGAGTTAAAGTGGGAGAGAAATATGAGAAGAGAGGATGAGGAAGTGAAAGAGAGGAGGAGGATGGAAGGAATTAAATGTAGAATGAGAGGATGAGATAGAGGAAAAGCAAACAAGCAAGAAGAAGGGAAGGAAGAGGAGAAAATGGGAGAAAGGAGGAGGAACAGAGAGAGAGAGAGAGAATGATAAGTAGAGAAGGACAAGGAGTGACAGAGAGGCGAGGAAAAGATGAAGGATAGAAGGAATGAAATATGGGGATGTGGGAAGCAAAGGAGAAGAGGAGGAGGAGGATAAGAAGACGATTGGAGGAGATGAAAAACAGAAGAAGACGGAGATGGGAAAGATGTGAGGAGAGGAAAAACAGAAGGAAGGAAGGAGCAAGAGGATAAGAAAAACAAGTAAGAGGAGGAGAAAATGGAGAGAGAGGAGGAAGAAGGAGTGCAGGAGTAGGAAAAGGGAGGAAGAGTATGAGGTGGAGATTAGAGTTTTTAGATTAAAATCTCTTTTAGCTCCATGTGTTATGTGGAGAGGGACACGTGTCTTCGTCTCACCTCTGGTTTCCAGGCGTCTCTCCTGCAGCTCTGCAGCCGGACTCGTCCGTCTCCTGAGCGTCCCCGCTGACGCCCTCCAACTCATTCACCACCACCCCCCCACACTGGTCCAGGATCAGCTGGACGGCCTGAAAACAGAGAGTGAGACACACAAACAGCTGTTACTGTCTCACAGGATGAAGGTCACCTCATGTTTTTTTAACTTCTCCTCTTATTTTACAAGGTGTCCAGGTTTTCATTACTTTATTTTCTGCTTTGACTGAATTTAAAAAGGTCATTTTGTCATGAATAAACTTTACCAGTCAAGTAAACGTGGTGTTAAGTTACACTTGAGAAAACATGTTCAGTTCAAGATTTATTATTATGATTTTTTTTAACAATATATCAGATCATCATCCAACCAAGCAACAGTCCATCCATCTATCCAACCGTGCATCCATGTGTCCTACCTTTCCGTCGCTGATGATGTCGAGGCGATGCCAGCGTCGGTCGGTGACGGTGGATTTCGGCGGGAGCTGCAGGGTCAGTGTTCCTGATCCGTGGTTTATACTCAGAGCCGGAACCCCGTTCCTCAACTCTGGATGAGAGGATGAGAGTCTTAGTTTTCTTTTTTTCTGTTCACAGTGGAACCACTCGAGTGACCCCGAGAGACCTTCATATAAAATCCTACAACTTCTCATCAGCAAAACGGAACAAAAGTGAAAATCTGGTACGTCTGTGTGTGGTTACTGCAAAATTCTTATTATTTTATTATATAAAAAACTGGCTGATCGAATCAGCAAAAGCTCGACTACATGACATGACCAAGAGTTCACATTTGGATCATGGGACAGCACTTCCAAATCCACTTTTTAATCCCAAAAGTTTAAAACACAAACGCCGAGCTCTTGTCTGGCTGGTCTGTGCTCATTAGCTGGACTCTTTTTAAGATTCTCTTTGTTATAGTTCTGTTCTATAGCGACTTTTTCTGCAGGAGTTTCCGCCGCTGATTCAGGGTCTCACTGAAGGAACGTGCATGCGCAGCTGCACCAGCAGAACAGTTGATAGGAACATCCCGTCTGAGATGACCTGTGATTGGTTTAAGTCTGCCGTCACGGGCCAGATTCTCTAAATGCTGAAAACGGAGCCAAGAGGAGGTGCAGAAGTTTAGTTCTGTCTCAGAACATTTGATTTACAACACACTGAAAGGTTTTTATGAAATTATTTCTCAATGATTGCCTAACGTAGCTTTAAACCAGCTGAAAAGAAAGAAAGACAGTGAGATGCAGCTGAAAGCTCAGAATTATTAGTAAGAGGACTTATGAACTTTTCACCATGTATCAACCATATCAAATGAAAACTGTTTTTCCTGAAAACAAGATGTTTTTTTCCCCCTTTGTTTCTGAGAGTTTGATGTGTTGTTGATATTTGGATTCAGCTGACATCAGGTCTGATGACCCTGACATCACTTCTCTGTATCGCTGTGTAAGCTGCAGGAATCCACTCAGTCAATTCTGTCAGATGTGTGTGTTTGTGTGAGCGTGACCCCATCGACCTCACAGCCATGTTATCGAGCACGCGAGTGAAAAATGCCTCGCGGTGATCAATGCCGCAGCCATCTTTGATTTTCCGCTGGCCGGACCCACGCAGCAGCAGCCCGGGTTCAATAATTACATAACTTTAA
>JAJHUR010106125.1:0-10586 GCA_027495735.1 Lutjanus campechanus
GGGGTGGATGCCTAGGTGCCTTCCTAACATGCGCGGTGTGAACTCTGTCACATGTGCACACACACACACACACACACACACACACAAACTTACACTCTGAGCCTGAGAGAGAGTCTGTATGGAGACACGCTTGATTAGAAAATAAAGGATGGGAAGGAAACGGTAAATGAACTGACCTCTGGGGTGGTGATGGTGGAGGGGTTGGAGGTGTGTGTGGTGGGGGTGGGTACTGTAAACATATGGTATCCGCATTACACTGAGTTCATCTGTGGTTTGATGTTTTGGTGCATGAGCACGTGGTTTTGATACATGACGTGTATGAGGTGTATGACAGCTCCCAGGAATGCTGGATATCAATTCCCAGAGGCCAATGTGATGTCTTCTAATTGCTTATTTTGTCCAACCAACAGTCCAAAACTCAAAGATTCTTCATTTACTGTCATAAAAGACAAAGAAAAGTGGTGAATCCATACATTTCAGAAGCTGGAACCAGCAAATGTTTGACAGTTTTGCTTGAAAAATGAAAAAACTGATAAATCGATTCTCAAAACAGTTGGCAATCGTTACAGAATTGGTATAAACCAATATTATCCAGTACCAAGTAGTATCCAAACTTATCCTGTCAAACAATTCCTGTATGCTTTTTGTAAACAGATCTGGGGGAAAAAATACTATTTATATGATTTTGCTCGCAGCCAATCACTGCAAGCATTCTTCGATTTGATGCAACATGTTATTGGTCCACTACTGCAGCAGCTATAACCAATACAGTCTGTGGTGTGGTGAAGTCAAAAGCACAGTGTATTTGATGGAGTTGGCTGTTTAGTTTAGCTAATATGCCACCAAAACATTTTACTACACACTTGTGGCGTCTAAAAAAATGCGCATAAAATGCGGAGGATTATTTCAGGGATGCTTCCATTAATTTTTTTCGACGATATCCAGCCGTAGCACTTGGGCAGCAACATTTGTCTAAAGTGTATTACAGAGATTTAACTGCTTACAAGGTCTTACAATGTGAAATATCAACTATATACTCAACTATATTATACATTATATTATATTCAATAGGTTCCAATACTTTTTATGTGATCAAGTCTCTTTTTGGTGGACCAACATCACCTCATTGTTTCAATTTTTTTCCACATTGGTTTGCAATAAGATTTAGACCACTGTAGATACAATACTGTATGTGTGCGGAGAACCCAATAGCAATAGTTACGGCACTGTAAAAGGAAAAGGAAGAGTTTATAAAAGCACACATTTTTCTCAAAATGTCCTGTAGCAGCTCTGCATTCTGATCTTTTATTGCTGCTGCCAGCATGAAATTAGTGTTTCTGCCAACCAAGCCCAAAATCTTAATATTAATTTTTCATGTTTTAAGTTGATGCAAATCAGCTATTTGTTCACATACAGTACCGACAACCTAATAAAGCATCTACATGGATACACTTTAAGGCTATATCTTGTTTGGCCAGTTTTCTATGTGACATAAAACACCATGAGAACAATATCACAAGATATATCACCAATTTTTACATTATGAAAGTCATATGTGTTGTCTACATGATGAAGACAAAAAAGGAGAAGCATTACAACCATACAACCAAAACTAAAGGGGCTAAAACTTTAATCCTATTATTTTGAAGCAGTGAGGGCAAAAATACCCATCCTCTTTGTCTTCACAACTGTCTTTCTGCTATCCACCAAATGATGTTCACCTATAGCTTGTATTTTCTCATTTTTAGTTGACCCATCTGCAGTTACTGAGGCATCAATACAATCAGAAAACAACACACATAAAAAAACAAGTCTGCAATATTTTTAGCTCTTTAGCATGGTAAGCTGATGACTGCCATGACCCTGATATGATCGGAGTAAGACTGCCATTACGCCTCTGTAAAGACACTCCCAAATTCTCTGTGGATTTAAATTGAGAAGGAAGTTATGGGTAACTGTAGGTTACAGCTTTCAAATCTCAACAACGTGGGGTGACCTGAGCATCTTGCAAACTGGTTAGTTGATCCAAGTCTCATCAGGAGGTGGGTTCAAAACGGAGGAGAGAAACAAGAATTTGGACAAATATAAAAGCCGCAGACTTGTACAGGGTGTACCCTGCCTCTCGCCCAATGTCAGCTGGGATCGGCTCCCCACGACCCGTCAGAATAAGCGGTTACGGATGATGGATGGATGGATTGATGGATAGAAGCCACAGTGATGCTAACTTCTCTAAACAATTTGTCCAGAGAAGTACATTCCAGTCTTAACAGAGTCAGAACAACAAACATTGTTGTATCAGCTCTGCTTTCTGTTTGCATAAGCATTAATTTCTACATATAAATACACATTACAGACATCTGCATATGAATGCAGAAACTGAGGGCAAGGGACAAGATTTTGATATCAGAGGTGTTCAGGTTTCTGTTTGCAGTCCGTTTGTAGTCCAAGTAGTATTGAATAATCACATTTGAGTGGGCTTTGGCTGCATGCAGGTAAACAGTCTAAGTGTAGAGCAAAAGAGGTTAAACACTGACTAAAGAGCAAACTTGTAATCAGCTATCGTCTGACAACAATTGTTTAAAAATTAACTGGCATTTATGTGCACATATCTGTTTATAGGGATTAGCCGAAATGTTGTCTCCAACTCCATTCTCCTGTCTCAAGTTGCTAATCGGACTGTGAAAAATGACTGGCACATGTAAGAGTTAGAGTTCAGATATTCATTTTTCGTTGCCCAGACATCCACTGGTGACACCAGAGGCCGTCAAACATTGGCCATTGCCCCCACAGGCTAAATCATTGCCAGATATTAGCCGATCGGTTACAGGATCGACACATCATCAATACAAACTATGGAATTAAAAATATTAACCTCACGGAATCACATTATTACTATCTGTGTTTGCATTAATACTTGAAACTGTATGTTGAAAATGGCTGGAAACATACAATGATGTTATAGTTCCACAAACCTTAAGTTGACCTTGCACTCAGTAGACCTTTAGCTAGACTGCAGCTTGATTCCTACCTGACAAACTTTTCTTTTTGTTTTGTCACATGTCATCAGAGATTCTCTGTGGTGAATGATCACATCATTTTCAGTGTAATTAGAGGAGACAAGTCTCTGCCTACACTGCAGTACGGAGAGAGAAAGATAACGAGATGGAGAGAGAAGCAGAGGGACAAAGTGAGGGAGTGTGAGAGAGATGGCAGCCAGTGATCTAACAGTAATCCATAACAGCAGAACTGGCTACCATAAAGAAGATGAACAGTGCTGTAGGCGAGATGAAAAGGTTACACGCAATAACGGCAAAATGCTTCAGCTTTGCTTAAAGGTTACAGTGGAAAATTTAGACAGGGACGATGTTAAATTGCTTCAATCCCTTGACTTACTCTGTTCCTTTACTAATACCTTCTAAAGTAATCCAAGCAGTTTCACTTCTGTTCTAGTTTGATTTTATTTTAAAGAGCAGATGAGCTTCAATACACCAGGTCTAAATAAGGTACTGCTTAATACGCAATAGTCGTGAGTAGCCAATTCCTGTATTTCTGACCTTTATGCTGTGTCCCTGTGTTTGGTGTGCTGCGTAATCAAGTGGTCAGTTGTTCTCCCCGGCCTTACACAATAGACACATCCTTTATGTCTCTTTCTTGAAATCGTTGTTGTACTATTCATAGCACAAAGACCTTTGTATCACAACAACCTTTAGAGCTCCAAGTGAAGGAAATAAACCCCCAACCGGCAGAGTCTCAGGTGGCTCTTATCTTGGGTTGCAGCAATATACTGTTTCTCAGTATACCGTGGTAGGAAAATTGATGGTTACGATATGGTTTGCTTATCATTGGTATAGAATTCTGGCATATACATGTTATTAAAAATATATAGAACATAATATTTTGTGAAATCATAATAAAGCATTTGTTCAACCAAAAACCCCTTTTGCTTTCATTCCAATAAGGGTCATTGTAAGTAATAACAACAGAAATGATAATTGTGATATTGATGATATGATGATATTTTCTGAGATGGTTATTGTACCATGAATATCTCATACCATTCCACCTCTTTAACATGAGGGTCTGTGTATAAATACCTGTATGTGTGTGTGTGTGTGTGTTGATGTGTTTCTGGTCCACCAGTGTATTCTTAGGATTTTGCAGGGCTCTCTTTGTATTTGGCTGTACTCTGTAGATCAGAATGGAAGGCATCTGGTGTTTGTTTATAGCCCAGATTAGGTTTTTTCTTTCATGTTTGTATTGTGATAGTCTTCTGTGTGCTGGACTGTGCATATATAGATCTATATTCAGCATGTATGTATGATTGTGAGCGTGTGTATGTGTGGTACAACGGGAACAGTGCCTGAATCAATGGAACTGGAAATATCAAGAAAGCAGGGTTAAACGTTAATGCGTTTTGGGGGGTCAGAAATCTACTTGCCCAAAGGGAATTTTTACTTGCTCCTGTATAAATTGTTTTATCTATCAGCGGTAATTATCATGTTTAATTTAGGACTGCAACATCTATTAAATGTCAGATAATAGTAAAAAATGATTATGGTTTTTCAGTCCATGATGATGTCTTTAAATGACTTATTTTGTCAAACCACAACCCAAAACTATTTAGTTAAGTCCTCATATGTGAGATGATCAAAATAGTGTAATTTTGTTTTTTAACCAATTGCCAGATTTACTAGCCCAATACGCCATTTAACTTTTCCTGAACAAACAGGCAATCTTGATTGTTGAACCCTGGAAATTTATTATTCTTACACTGTATACGTTCTGAATCCAAGTTTCTCTCTTTTATCAAACTAAGACATGTTTAACTGCCTTATTAACTAACTGCAAAACATACTTTATTCAAACTTGATAGAAAAATAAAATAAAACCAAAACTGTTTGGTTAGTTTTTCCACTGGTGTAACAATCATTGACTCTGGTTTGGTTGAAATAAATCCTTAATTTACAGAGTTAAATGTGAAAATATGCTGGCTCTACCAGCTGTTTTCTTCCTACTTGTTCTTCAGTTCAGTTGGTGTGTACTGTGCCTCTGACTTATAGTCTGCAGCTCAGCAGTGGTCTTTCTTTGATAGCAGAACATTAAAATAGCAAAATAAAAAAACATAGATGAACTCAACCAGTTGCTGACAGTCGATATAGTCGTCAAATCACCCAAACCTACCTTGAACTCTATTTGTGGACAGTTTTCAGACTGATGAATCAATTAATTAGAAAAATAATGGCTAAAGCAATCCATAAAAAATACTCATTACTGGCAGCCCTAATACTTGTGTCTCTGCAGAAGACTGAGCCAGTGCCAAACAGATGCTCCTCCACAGTTGCCAATGTATAGAGTGTTTGTTATAGCCTCTTGTAGCCTGCATCTCTCTTTTCTCTTCTCAAAAATACTCTTCTTGCTCCTTCTTACTTCCCTGCCCTGTCTGTCAGAGTTGAACTGACCAGCAGTTCAAACAGAGGAGGAGGAATGCTGTACTGTGTGCTTTGCTGCAGAACACTCTTTGTGTATCAGTCTACAAAATCGGATTGTGTAACCTTAGCCACATCCGCTTCCATGCACTTAAAATGTAACACGTTCATACTGGAGCATGAATAATTTAGGAAATGTGAACATCTGTAGACGTTCACATTCACTGACACATTATAGAGCATGTCACCAGTGAAAACATGTACACACTCTTGTAAAAGCTTGACATCCAATACTTCAATATGGTTCTTGATATTTCTAAAAATATCAATCCAGTGAATGTTATTACCTCTATACATCTGTGCTGCCCGCCACAGTTTTATGTGATTATTTTAAGTTAGTGTGTCTGCTCAGAAACTGTATCTGGAGCCTGTGGCCATTTTTGGTAGGATGAACAGAATGTGTTGTTAACACTGTGTGGAGGCAGTCCTCACACTTGCTCTAAAATCAGTCATCACACCCATTAAAAAAAGCACTTGCGTGGCTGCTTAGCTGTGAGACGCAGGAAAGTGAAAAAGAGTTTAAAAAAAAATCATATTTATGTCTGTCGGGTCATTTAATTTTATTCATTGTGTATTTTCTTTGAACCATTGGCAGTTTGAGACCTTTCCATAACAAGCTTGTGGTTCATCCTCCACCCATCCCCCAACAATCTGTTTTTGGTGCAGATGAAAATAGCTATAATTCATCAATGTAGCAGATGCTTTAGTTTGGTAGTAGATTGCCAAAAGCTCTTGTCATCCAAACCAAATATGGACCTTGAGTTTACATTGTTAAATTTATGCATTCATTCATTCATGGATTCTGAGGGATGATCATGCTCACATCTGGGGCAGCAACTAATTCTGGAGATTCAGGAAGTGCTGAAGCGCGATGCTTACAGCATGCCACTCCACAAAATGCTTTCTCCATCAGCTAAATGCATCGGGGGATTGTTGATACATGAAATATGTGTGTGTAGGGTTTGTAAGTGTTTGTGTGGGTGGGTGGGCGGTGGGTGCTCAGTGCTCCACGCTGCAAAGCTCTAAGGGACAGATGGCTGCTCAGTCTCATCTGAAATGCTCTACCGGTCTCTTGTCTTTGGCTCCGGGTCTCTATCCTGTCCTGGCCGTGGCATCACAGTAATGCCCACCCTCCCGTACAGTACACACCACACTCACACACACACACACACACACACACACACACACACTTGGAAATATCTGAGTTCCTTTTACCCTGCAGGCTAACCAAGCTGCCTACTCTGCGATAACCACTAACCCTGCTGCTGCAAGTGACCTGACCCATGCTGGAATCCAAACCAACACGCTAATCGCTGCGACAGGCTTCAGGCTCAGCAGGTTTTTTCATTAAACTTAATGGCACCACATTACTTTACAGGCATAAAAGCCTACAACAATTTACATTAATGTGAATTTAACTTAAAAAAAATCCACATTATGAGTTGCAGTGGTACAGGATTATGTTTTTTGTAAATTATTATGCTAGTGCCATTTAATAATTTTACAACACAGGTTTTCAAAGTCTGATTTACTCTGTAGTTCCTGTTTGGAATGTACCCGTGTATGTACAGACTAAAGATGTCATGAGAACTGGTGCTTCAGTACTAAACGGATGTCAAAATTCTGAGAACACAATGGTGCTCAGTTTTTCTACAGTACCATAGATACCGGGGATGCATTTCCTCCAGACTTGATGAGGGCCGTAAATACTGTACATCTACAAGTGTTAAGGTCTGCTGTTAAATGCCAAAAGAAGAAGAAGAAGAACGCCAGCCTGGGTCGAAGAACCCCATGTTGAGGATGGTAACAAGTGCAGCTGTTGCCATGACTTGTTGAAAAGAAAAACAAAACATAAATCCTTTCTGTGAGGCACACATTACCATTATTTTTTGTTTAAGAAAGCTAGTATTACTGTGTAGCCTGCTATGTTCCATGGCATTTGTAGTGGCTAAACGCTAAAGGCTACTGTGTTTAGGCATAATGTAACCATAGCTTGTAGTAGCAGGCTACGGTCCTGACTCCTTACCTTTCAGGTTGTGTCATTATTAGCATTTAAATAAATATTTCTGGACCAATGATCTGTCACCATGTCAGTAAATTTAAACTGCATCTTGTACTCTGAGTTCAACTTACATTCAAAATTCAGCTCAAAAATCACATTTGCACTCTTTTACTTTCCATACATGGACAACATACTCCCCTGACATTTGCATCAGTCTTAGTAAATATCCCCTCAATCTTTTGCACTAGAAGTGCAGATGCGTTTTTTTGTTTTGTTTTTCGTTTTCAGGTGGAAAAAAAAAAGAAAAAAGAACTCTTTTGAATTTTATTCTTGTTTCTGTGTTTTTACTGTGGTATTGAATTGGGTATTAAGAATTGTGGATCTCACTGGCATTGGTGTGACTGCAAATTTTTTGGTATTGCAACATCCTTAGCACAGATAGATGACCATCACTGAATTATTTTGTGATTGAAGAAATTTAAAAATACAATGATTCTCTGGCATCTTTTTATTTTAGCTTTCTATTCAACTCTAGATCCTTTGTTCACACCAGACATCAGAGATAATAATAATATCCTCAGAAAGTGTAAGTCACATTGAACCTAAAAATAAGTGTACCATGCCTGTGTGTTCAGATTTGACTGAGCAATGACTTCAGGAAGGAGTGCTATTTTTTATGCAAATTGCAGCAATCGGAAGCAAAGTGGTTTAATTGCCTCCATGAGCTGTGTGTCACAGCCACTGCTATTGCTCATAACTGCTGACCGTGTTGATGAGCGGGCCAAATCTTAAAATGTTTTTTCAGTAAGGTTGTCAAAAGTACCACTATTTTTACAATACCATATGCTTGAAATAATACAATATCTTACAGTATCGAAAGTACTAAAGCTATACAACAATGATCTAAGTGCTCATTAACGAAGAGCAGAACAGTGACCTTTGTAAATGTTTTGGAATATTAATTAGTATCCTCATGCAGCATCACTATGTTGTAATTTTTATTTTGAGTTCGCTTTTCTCAGACAAATTCACCACACTGAACTGTGCATTAGAAGGCAGTCCCAGTCCCTAATTACGCAATTAGCCACTACCTTAACAATTAGGCCCTAATTACCAGCAGTTTGTGAACACAAATTGAATAAAAGATGCAATGCAAATGTTCTTGATGTAAATCTGGTCCTAGGGGTCTAAAATTGACCATTTATGAACACTGGGAATGGTGAGGAAATGGTTAATGTATTTTCAACTTGAGGTGGATTTGATGACTGCTGCTGCAGCTCTGCTCATCCTGCTCTGAATAAAACTACAAAACCCTGACAGACAGACCGGGTATAGATTTGCATGTGTGTGCAGGTGTGTAAGGGTGCACAAGTGTTTTTTATTCAATCATCTCTGTGTTTGCTCTCCTTTGTAACTGATTCTGAGACTGATAAAAAGCTGGGAGTGTGCAGGAAGCACAGCGCTTTTCTCCTTTTGCTCTTAACAGTCTGAGCATGAGCACGCACACAAATGTACATGCACAAAGACACACACAGGCTGTGACACACAAAAAAGACAGCAGAGGATGTGGGCTGTCATTGCAGGTGCACGCGTCTTCTGAGTCCTCAGATTTACAATGTAAAAGCAAATCACTGTTTGCTCAATTGACTGACAGATAAGGTTTGTCTGTGTCTGCACGAGTGCAGTTGAATGGCATATTACTCAAAGCTCATTAACATATTACAATAGAAACAGTTGCATCACTCGTTGGCTTGTTGACATCCAGGAGGATACCAACAATATCCAGTAGTAAACCTCAGCCACAACCACTGTGCCCTCCTCTTTAAATGTGAAATCCAAATCTGGCCCAGACATAATTACAGTGCTGGTGATGTTATGTTTCTCACCCGCTTTTCCAAACTATTTTGAGCTGAACTTATTAAAGCTGTGCTGCCACTAATTAAGTTGTTTGTCTTTGCAAAGCGATCTCCGCCTGCCCACTGCTGCTTACTAATGAGTAGTTGTGTCACGGCACCCTGCCTGCTGATTGAAGGGGAGATGAAAGCAGGAAAATGGAAGAAAAATGACCCGATGGTGGCAGATTTTCTATCAGGCAGCATCGAGGCTGTCGTACGCGTCGCCTGAATCTTGCCAGTTTGTGCTTGTTAACAGGCAGTTGTGTGGGTGCTCTGAAGGTTCCCGTGGAGGTTGCAGACAACACAGGTTTCTTTCAATTGAGAGGCACTGAGTTTCAAGAGAAAAAGAAATTGAAATTAAGCTCTGCCATTGCACACTGGAGTCCTATTCATTAGAATTATACAATTAGAAGTGATTAAAAAAAAAGTATAGCTGGTATAAGTGACTCTGAAACTCTTTTTAACTTGTGAACACTGACGCCCTATCAGCATGAAAAGTGCCTTTAACAGTCAATCATTCACTTCTTTAAGAACAGCAACAGCTTGAATTGAGTGCTTTCCCATGGCACCAAGTTTTCACTGTGGAAGAGTGATCAAAACATTATAAAATGCTCGTAAAACGTCTCATAACACTCCTGCAGCATAATCCATTTCTTCACTGTCCATCTGTATGCTCAGTATGTTGCAAAGACTCATCGCTTTGCCAAGAAATTGCTAAATACTGGTGGGGCTTGAGGAGGCCAGTAAAGTGACACTAAAGCAGTGTTATTTTCTCGTATTTTGGCAAAACAATGGCTGGAACATACGGTTCACACAGATGGACAATGGAAAAGTGGATTTGGAGAAGTGGAGAAGTTTCTATGGACTTTTTTCTGCCTAAAACTTCAAATTAAAGCTGACCACACTTGCAGGTCTTTGTGTTGGACCAAACTACATAAAGCCATGACTGAAACTGTCTGGTTTCAAGCATAGATATTACGGATTCAACTCAACCGTAAGGTCTACAAGGAGTCAGTGTTTGATACACGAATTTATCAAGGTTTTGGGTAAAAAAAACACTTTGATGAACAAGTACCACACCGACACCTACAGGATAGACTAGGACAGGGGTGGGAAATTATTTTCTATGGGGGTCACATGAGAAATTGATCAGGCTGCTTTGGGCCAGATACAAATGTAATTGAATTATAGTAGCTGCCGACT